>VXBL01008506.1:440305-455679 GCA_013400195.1 Aramus guarauna | reverse complement strand
GGCGGGCAGAGGCGGAGGGGGCGGGACTCACGTACTCTGCACCTGCAGGTCCATCTCGCGCATCTCGGTGAACCTGTCGCGCAGATCCATGGGAAGCTGCTCGATCACTGCGGGGACACGGAGGGGCGGGGGAGCGGGGAGAGAAGGAGGGAGGGAGGGAGGAAGTCAGTCACTCGCCGCCGTGGGGGAGGGGGGGCGCCGCCTCTTCGTCGCGGCTCCCCCCCGCCGGCTCCCCTCCACCGGCCGTGCCCGGCCGCCCGGCACCCCCGTCCCGCACACACTCACTCTCCAGATAGTCCTCCAGATACAGCATGGCGGCGGCCGGGCCAGCGCCAAGGGGCTTCTCGCTAACGGGGGCTCGTCCCTTCCAATATGGCGCCGCCGCCAACAACACCAGCAGCTCGACTCAGCGAAAACAACATTGGCGGCTGACGGCGCTCGCTCCGGCCGCGCCGCGATTGGCTGCCCGCGCTTCTGACGCGCACCGTGCCTGGCGCTCTGCCCCGCAGCTTCACGGGAAATGTAGTTCGTGCGCGGGGAGGCGGTGGGGAACTACAAGCGCCGCCCTCAGGGCGTTCCGCTGGGGTTCGGGGGCGGTCGGGGCGCTCGGTCCGTTCTGTCCCGCTGCGCCGCCGGTTCCCGGCCCTTCCCGGCCCGCGTGGTTTTGTCCCGTCGGCATACCCGCCTCGCAGGGTCTGTGCGGTTTTTCGGCGGGAGTCCCCTCTCAGCCCTCCCTTTGCCGGGCAAAGGCGGGACGTGCGGCTGCCGGCCGCGGCGGGGGTCCCCCGACCCGAGCGCAGTGCCGCTAGCCTGAGGAAGAGCAAGGGAAAACTCGCAGCTTTTTGATCGGGCTCTATGTTTTTGTTTGTTTAACCGTTATTTTAAATGCTCACAGCGGGTAATAGTGTGGAAAAAGCATAAGAAATGACAAAACTAATGGAACTGCTCTTCTTTTCTGTGTCTTCTCATGGGCGACCCAAGGTGAAGAAAGCGGCTCCGTTGGGCGTACGGCAGTAAGGGGGTAACAACCTCGCAGGCGTACGAGAGCATGAACTTACGTGGGCTGCTCAGGGCAGAAAAAACCCCAAGCAGATAGTAGTGACTGTGATCCAGTTACAATACTTTTTATTGTAATTTATTTTTAGATGTTGGGGGCTGAGGTTTTTTTATACAGTTTCAATCCTCCGAATAGTTTATTTCATCACTGGTTTATCACTATCTAATATTTATTGCTCCAGTCATGGATTGATGCTTCGATCCAGGTTTGGTTTTTGACTGGGGGAAGGAATTTTTAGGGCTTGCACGACATCAGGTACAGGTGATGTCAGGTACAGGAGCATAAGAATTGTGGTAGCGGAACAGGCTAGCTTTCCACCATGCTTTTTGTCTCCTTTTCGTGTTCTCAACTGTGCTATGTGCATCCAAGCAAGGACAGAAAGTATATGCTTAAGCCAAGTCTGACTAAAAACCTGTCTGGCATGTTTTTGAGTGTCAGGTCCAATGGAAAATGGCATTCTTTTCTCATGTTTAAGTTCATATACTGTGAGTAGTTAGCTAAGGATGACTGCATTTTGGGAAGTGAAGCATAAATTTTGTGTGCAACCTCTCTGAAGACTGATGTTAGCTATGTCTCAAATATATAGGGCATAGCTAAGCTTTTTTCTTTTTTTTTTTTTTTTTTAATTCCTGTGTCATTATAGATGGAAAAAAAGGTGTAACAATAACTATCAACTTTGCAAAATAAAAATGCTGTGCCAAAGTGGTCACTTTCCATGCTCACTCCATCATTTAGTCATGTCATTTTTACTGCCAAAACAGAAATACCAACTACTTTCATACATACCAATGAACTGTTTTTAGCTGGCCATTAAGCTCAGTTACTATCCACCAGAAGCCTTAGTTGAAAGAATCTGTACGCTGTTGCTCATACAGATCACTGTTTACGACTTCTGACACACTGGTGTAGCAATGACAATGTTTTTGAAGTTTTGTGTGAGAAACTGCTTGGCCTCATTTTGTTATGCGGAAGACAAGATTGACCCTAGGAATATGAATGCCTGCACTTTTATTGAATTGAAAGGGTTTGGTGCAGCAAGGGAACTTGGCCCATGCAAAAGCACAACAAAGCAATGACATCCTATATTTATTAGGAGACAAGCTAGGTGAATTTAGGGAAAGCTGAATTGACGAGGTCACTTAAGGTCAGTGGTGGCTTTAATACTTTTTAAAGAAAAAAAAAATTCACGACATGTTTGGGAGCGTGTTTCATACAGCAGAAGTTTAAGAGGACAGTATTGTACACAAATACCATACAAAGACTCCACTGTTAGAACCACAACTGAAACACAGGCATACAAAACGTTCTTGCTATTTGCTTCATGACCAAAATCCTCAGACAACCAGTACATTGGGACCTTGTGACTTCTCTGATGCTCCGGTTTTCATGCCTGAGTTTGCCACATTCTCCTCTTTGCAAGCTTGGGAATAGCAGGCAAAATCCCCACAGAGGGCTACTGCGCAAGGGTATTTTCATCTAGTTCGGTGTGTTGTGGTGCCCAGATCAAGCAAACCAAGAAAGGCAGTTCTTGGGGCTCACTCATTCCCTTTAGAAATAGCATGTGCCTGTCTACATTAGTGGAAAGGGAAAATGAAACTTGGGTGTGCCAACAGGCTGCTGTCTTCAAGTGCCTCCCTTTGTGTTGCATGGTTTATTGGAACATGTGAGAATACGAATAAAAATGCAATTTAACTTTGTTCAGTATCTGTTGAAAAGCAAACAGGAACTTATTTATATATGCGTAGTTTTCTTCAGTATTTTTTTTTAGACAGATGGAGAAACTGTCACATTTTTCATTTCTGCCAAGGTTAATTCGTCTTGTATAGTCAAATGAGTAGCCACACCAACTTCAGTGGGATTGTGTGTAAGTGCTGCTTATCATGACATACTGATGGAACTGAGCTTAAACTGACATTTAAGAAGTGATTATCCACTTGGGCCATAAAAAAAAAAGAAACTGCTTTTACAATGGAAAACTTCCTGTTGTGTATAAATGTAAAGAATTAACTCTATTGATTAACTCAACTTTTGGAACAGCCTAATTAGAACGGCTCCTGATAAGGAAACTTGGATTAATGACAGTGTTTATTGGGATGCAAACAGAGTGAAAAAGAACTAAACACCAACTGTGAACTTAAGGTAAAAAGAAATTCAATTTGTGAATTCCAATTGACATTGCTCAAAAAAAATTCGTACAGCAACAGAACTGCTCTAGCATAGAGAAAGGAAGGGAGGCCACAGGAGGTGCTGTTTTCTCCTGTTGATAGAACGTTATTAATGTTGATGGCATTTCTCCAGCAAATATTTCACATAAATCATGTATCATCTCTTGTGACAGAATGATGGCATAAATATTACAGTTGCCCAGTAATCTACCTTAAGCTAATTGCTTACATAGGTTTCATTAGTTTTCAACTGACAGGAAAAAAAATTATTAAAAACATGGATTTATGTTCTGATGTACGCTTCTCAGATGGGGTTAAGACTTTTAAATCTTCTCCCTCTTTTCTGTCCTTACCCATTCCAGATCTCTGTAATGTCCTTTTTCTATTATTCTAATTTCTTCTCTCTCTTCCCACATGTAGGGTCGTTTGCCACATGTCTAACTCCATCCTTGCCATCTTCATATTCCACCTGCAGTCAATCTGTTGATCCTTCCCTTTCCTTGTTCCTTCCAGAACCATTCTGTTTTCCAACCTGTATGATTTCTGGGGCTTTCTGTACCCATTTAGGACTTCTCATAAGGGGGCCTCGCTGCCCGTTGCACACAAAGATCACTGACATGTGGAGTGCAGAAAGCAAAACCTGTCTGTTAGCGAGGGCTAGCCTGCTCTCCCAGAACAACTTTAAGACACAGCGACAGCTAAGCGGCAGCAGGCAGTGGTGCAACAGAGCCTACGTACAACTACAAGCCTGGGTAGCTCTCACGCTACTAGAAACGAGCATTTTGCTTTTCTTTGGCACCTGCCGCTGCTGCACTACAGCCGTCCTATCTGGCAGGCCGGAATCCATTCACCACGGTGCACTGCTGTGAGCATGTCCTGTTGATCGCAGCATTCCTAGCAGTTTTGTCCGCCAGTGTCAGCATCAGGCCTGCTGGTCTCCTCATACGCTTTCAACTGTTTTATCACAATTCTTCACTTCCTGTTTGTTGCCTGCTATTTTTCTGCTGTTGCTCCTGCTTTTCCACTCTTTCCAGTCCTCCCAGTCTCACAGTCCAGCTGTCTCTCCCAGCTGCCACAGACCCCGCCATCTCCCATATTCCACCCTTTCTGCTGTTGCAGGGGCATCACCCGCAGCCTCGTCCTCCCTCTGCAGGAAATAACTATCATTCCTGCTGTACTACACGCCATGGCTATCGGAGGACATTGGTTAAATAACTAAATTGTCTTGAGACTGAGCACCACGCAAGGGTTACAGCATGATCGTATTTGTTCTGGGCAATCAAATTTATGTGATGGGAAACTCCATCCAAAGCCGGATCCTAGGAAAAAGCTGGGTGAGCCTATCACATACATAATGTTACCCTTGTCTAGTGCAGAAACTTCACACTTCCATGAATGATCCTCAAAAGGGGAAATTTGGCCCAAAGGTCTTGTGGCTGGATGGTAATCTACCTGAGAAATCACTTTTCTTTTCTAGTTATTACAAACTCTCTCAGATTCTGAGATTCACGTTCCTATTTCTGGAAACAAATCCATGACCCAAGATAATTAATTTGCTTTAACAGTCAACAGGAAAATGGAACTGCCATTTATCTTTCAGCTTGACTTTGTGTACAGACTCAGGCAATTATATCTTCATCTTTTAGTTAATTTTATCTGCTGCAGAGTCAGTTAAATTTACTTGCAGTTTTCAGTTATTTCCTGAAAGTCTGCAGGATATGAGCAACTGCTGTTTATATATTAATCGCTGAAATGTTTGATCCTGACTTCCTAAGGAAATAAAGCTTACATGAGCAATCCATATGTTTGTGTGCACACTTCTATATTTGTCCTTTCACTCTGCCCTGTCTTTATCAAATTAATTGACTAATTTCAACCTATCTGAAAGAAAAAATATTCTTTTAGAGATGAATTGTGTACTCCTTAAGTACTCCGTTGTCTGTAATAGTTTTGGGATTTTTTTTCTTCCTTTCACTGAGGAAAAGGTTGCAATATGAACAAGAACATCCCACGGAAAAGCAATGAGTGCCTGAACCATGGAAGAAGCTTCAGTTGGTGAACATTACTTATTAGGCACCACTGTAAGCCACATATGCACAAAGAATCGATGTAAGCAGTTTTGCTGCTCACAGAATTTCTGTTTTTGTTCTCTCGATTTTCTTAAAATCCTGAATGCTGGGTCACATGGCATGCATGGGAATAAAGTTTGAAAATAATTATTTTCATTATTATTGCCAGGAAAAGGTTAAGTTTCAAATGCCTTTAGCTGATTGTCTGTAATGAGGGATATTTCTCGCCTTTTTACTATTGTCAGACATACAATCATGATTTTTACCATGAGATCAGCACCTTTTTGTGGCTGGAAGAAGTCCATATCTGCTAACTTTCCACCAAGAAATGCTATAAATGGCTTCTATGCCATCAGTGGCACAAAAGAATGTGGGACATGACACCATCTATCCCCTGTGCTGCTCAGATGTGTCCTCTGAGAGTTAGGCTCTGCAGATGGAGCAGTTTAAAAAATAAAAAGCTGAAAGTTAGGAGATGGCAATGCAGTTGTATTACCCTCCACCCAAATTCATGCTTTTGGAGCCTCCTTTGTCCCTGGAGTAAATTCAAAGAAGTTGGAAGCGGCAGCAGGGGAAGGAAATAGTCTGAGAAATTTGCCAAGATAGTGACATTATAGAATCATAGAATGGTTTGGGTTGGAAGGGACCTCAAAGATCATTGAGTTCCAACCCCCCTGCCATGGGCAGGGACACCCTCCACTAGACCAGGTTGCCCAAAGCCCCATCCAACCTGGCCTTGAACACTTCCAGGGATGGGGCCTTCACAACCTCTCTGGGCAACCTGTTCCAGTGCCTCGCCACCTTCACGGTAAAGAATTTCTTCCTAATATCTAATCTACATCTACCCTCCTTCAGTTTAAAGCCATTGCCCCTTCTCCTATCACTACATGCTCTTGTAAAAAGTCCCTTTCCAGCTTTCCTGTAGGCCCCTTTAGGTACTGGAAGGCTGCAATAAGGTCTCCCCAGAGCCTTCTCTTCTCCAGGCTGAACAACCTCAACTCTTGCAGCCTGTCTTTGTAGGAGAGGTGCTCCAGGCCTGTCATCACTTTTGTGGCCCTCCTCTGGACTTGCTTCAACAGCTCCATGTCTTTCTTGTACTGGGGGCCCCAGAGCTGGATGCAGTACTTCAGGTGGGGTCTCACGAGAGTGGAGTAGAGGGGAAGAATTAACTTCCCTTTGTCACGCTTCTTTTGATGCAGCCCAGGACATGGTTGGCTTTCTGGGCTGCAAGCGCACATTGCTGGCTCACGTTGAGCTTCTCATCCACCAACACCCCCAAGTCCTTCTCCTCAGGGCTGCTCTCAATCCATTCTCTGCCCAGCCTGTAGTTGTGCTTGGGATTGCTCTGACCCACGTGCAGGACCTTGCACTTGGCCTTGTTGAACTTCATGCAGTTTGCACGGGCTCACCTCTCAAGCCTGTCAAGGTCCCTCTGGATGGCATCCCTTCCCTCTAGCGTGTTGACTGCACCACACAGCTTGGTGCCGTTGGCAAACTTGCTGAGGGTGCACTTGGTCCCACTGGATTGACTGAAGGAGCACAACTGCCACAGGAGAGGACGCAGACTTTGAGGGCAGGCACGAATCTTCACTACTCCTGAGCATACACTGTCAGATGCGTGAGGATAACCCAGAAATCACCTTCTCCTTCGTGGTCATTAAGCAAGAGCTGTGCAGAGGTTTGGGCACCTGAGAAACTGGAGGTCAGACTCAGAGGAGTTGCAGGAGAGGACGGATCCTTGTGACAGAATGCAAATACCATAACTTCTTACCAAAGGAGACAAGATCTACTGGAATTTAGCGTAAGACACAGGTCTACCTCTTTGCTGTGATAATGTTAGGCAAAACTTAGGGGAAAAAAAGGAAGAACACCTGACCTGCTTGAAATTTTATTACTGGATGTAATAACATTGTGGCTGTGATGCTCTAAAGATATAATCAAGTGATCTTTCTGGGGAAGCTAATTTACATGATAATTATTTTATTTGAGACGTATACAATTGATGAAAATACAGACAATTTGGAGAGCACATAAGCTGTTCTCCAACTGTCATATTGACTTTTTTTTGTGTGATTTTTTTAACTTTTACAAATATTTCACATGATCTTAACATGCCTGGTTTACATATCCTTGGTCAAATTTGCATCACAATTAACAACATACCTGCTTAGCTTACAAATGAACTAATATTATTCCCTACTGACTTGCATCAGCTTACTTTAAGGTCATTATTGTTTGTCATTTCTGTTCTGAAATGCAAATTCATGGTCCCACATGTGGTGAGCCCTGTCACGTTAATAACTATAGAAACAAAGAGTAAAAAGTGGCCACAGGCTAAGTTAATACCTAATTTGTTTTTCATTTCATGTAGTGGTGGAGTAACCTTACTGCATTTTTAGATGACTTCTGCTGGTTTGCAATCAGCACATACCGTAATGATGTAAAAAATTACTTACTGTTTGCATAAATGCAAAAATCCTTAATGTAAGCATGCCCAAGGTTACTCGAAATTGCATTGCTAAAACAGAACAGGCAGTAAGTCCCATTGCAGTCCATTTTAGAAGGATTGATCTTGTTTTGAGTTTTCAGACATGCCCACAATTCTCATGTATTTCAAGGCCAGTTCTTTCCAAAAAAGAAATCTAAGTCTTCAGTGTGCAATATTTTTTTATTTTAGTGCATGTGGAGAGTTTGCCTGCTAGACATCTGCCTTACGTCAGTATTGTACTTCAAAAAAATATGAAGAGAGTTACATAGCCACTTTGGACTTATCTGGCATAATACTAGTTGGCATCCATTGCAATAAACAGCATATTTCCAGTGTCACAAGTGGTAGGAATGCCACTTCAAAACCAGATTTTCTACCATGAGCAGGAGATCTTACTTGCAAAAGAGTTAATTTTGGTGAAGAAGTTCTAATTGAGAGATTTTCCAGCTCTCATTTTCATGCACGTTGGTTGCAGAGCTGTCTGGTCTTTTACATTCGCATATGTTTTGCCCATTATATTTGTTGGTATCACAGAAGTTATAAGAATTAAGGGCTTGACCAGAAAAGAGAGCTACTTCATGGGAGGCCACAAGCTGAATTTACGGCATGTCAGCAACTCTGAGCTAATGTGGCCGAGGAACATATTTTTATTAAGAAAAAATAAAAATCCTTATTGTTAATTAACTGTCAATAATTTATAAGAAAAGTAATAAAATAACCTCATTTTTTACTCCAGTTCAATTTGAAAACACAAATATTTTCCCCCTTTAACTAGAAATCCTGTATTAGTTACAATCTCAGATTTTCTCTGCTCTTCTCTGTGCCTGCCCTTAAAGGTTAAAGCAAAACACTTGGGAATGCAGCTGACTGGGAATTCTTCAATTAAACAATTTTTAAGCTGGAAAATACTCATTCACTGTATACTAAGGCACTTGCAAGAACCTTGGTGCTTCAATAGACTTTTACTGAAATGCAAAACTCAAAGAGAGCCAGAGGGTACAGTAGGTAATACCCTCGTGATGGTGACACTCTCTTGGGAGATGAGCAGCACAATCAGGAGTCTCTTCTGCCTTTTTTAGGTGTTGGGCCTGAGATTTTTTTTCTTCTTGATCTTAACTTAGTCCCCTGACTGCTACGTGTGAGAGAAACTGCTACAGAGCTGGTCCAATGATTATTCTGTCTGTCTGGGATGTTGGGTACTCAGCTTCACGGCTTTGCTGCAGAGAATTTAAGCAAAATGTACAAATACAAAAAGTCATAAACCATCTCTAGCTTAGGCAAACCACTGCAGAGCTGATTTCCTGGTGGTTGGAGCAGATTTCTGGGACAAGGAGGAATGGCAGACCTGTAGACTGAACCTGACTCTTTCACATCCTAGGTAAATTGCTCTCACCGACAGACTATTACCTGTGCATCCCTACAACTGAAAGGGGATAATGTCATTTAGTGAAGAAAAAGAACATTTAATAAACCTTAAAAAGTTTTATGGGATCAAAAAAACATTTCCTGGTCTAACCTGACATTGAACATCTTTCGTCAACAAGGGAGAGATTTAATAAAAAGTATTTATGATTAGACATTACTATGAACTCATATTCCATCACTAGTTGGTGCAACTTACCTTGTCATGGTGTGGTGGCTTGCGTGCCTTGTCGGGCCAGACTAAAATGTTGCACCCTGGCCCTCCAGGTTGGGGGTTTTGTTTTGGGCTAACAACCCAATCATGTAAAAAACAAAATCTGTTACAGAAATTGCAACAACACTATCCCACCGGGTTGGGTGGCATAGTGTTGTTGCAGCCCTATGCTCCTCGTGGAGTAACAAGGACCAAACAACATGAACTCATATTATTTCAGTTTGACTGTGAATGTATTTATATCCTGATATCATTAGCATGAAGAAGGACTTTTGTTAGCAGTGAAATCTGGTCCTCTATGATTGACAATGTTCTGTATATAGAAAGGGAGAGTGTCACTTGAAAAAATTGATAGAAAACTTGAAGAACTTTCTATACCTTCCAAGGCAATGTTTCATAAATTTTTGAGAAAAATCCAATAGCCCCTAAATTCTTTGCATAAGGTATAATCTTAAAACTATCAGGTAACACAAAGTTGTAATTTAATAACAACATTTAGCTGCTAATTAATATAATAACAGATAAAAATTTCGTAAAAGTAGGAACATCTTAATTCTTTTTTATCATGGATGTCAACATTTCTTTGCTGTCATTACATCTGGGCTATTTTTCCATTTTGAGGCGAAACATAAATTCAGATTACAAATGTTTGCTCCTAAAGAATATTCACTGGAAGGAGAAAGGCCTAAAATAGTATGTCTTAGTAGGTCTCTTCTTTTGTAAACAGGATTAACACAAATGGTGCTGCTAGAAGATGATGATTAATGGTTCTAAACACTATAGATCTGCATTATGTAATGCATCTCATATCCTTGAAATGAGGACTGTAATTTGTCACTGTTGTCTGGAGCTAAAATTACAACAGGTAATTTACACAAATAGATTGTAGTGGTTTATAATTGCATTTTTTAAATTCATATGGTCTTATATTTGAATAAATGTTAGATCTCAGAGCAATGCATCCATTTTCTGTGTAGTGACGTGCAATGGCTGGATAATCAATTATACATTTGTTTAGCTAAAATGACCTCTATCCCATTTCTCATACAGTACAGTACCCTGTAAGTAGCACCATAGAATAAAACCACACTCTTCCCACCAAGAAGCACTCATTTTCTACTTTCATTTCCTCATCCCTACTCAAGGCCATGATGGGCAGGATTTGCAGGCAGCCCTTGGGGATGGAGCACATGCTGCCTGCTCATGGGAATTACCTTCTGGTCGCTGGTCAGCATGTCCTTACGGGGGGGGCTGCTTTCGCATGGGCCCTCCCCGGCACCTCCTTCCCCCTTTGAGACAATGAATGAATTCTCTAACTGGCCTTGGCTCGTATCAGGGATATGTAGGCTGCAGAGTTCATTAAAAGGCACATGCTGTTTCATATTCAAAGAATTTCTCTTAACCTCTCTGTACTCTTTCACAGAACTACAAAAAATTGGTGTAAGAGATGCCAGATGGAAAAACCTGATTCATGGCATTTTTTTAATTTTTTTTTGTGGGAATGCACTAAGAATCCAACATTTTGGCTTGTGTTATAGCCTAACGTGCCCTAATCACTTGAATGGGAAATTCCATGAAATCACTGACTTATGGTTCTGGAATTGCTCAGTGACCTCAAGTGCTGGAGGACAGATGTAGCTTGCCTTCTTTATTTACTGATGCTGGCTCATGAACGTATCTCGCTAGCTTGGACAACACAGACGGCTCCCTTGTGGGCCACTTAGTTGAACTTGACTGAAGAATGTCTGCCCCTGGAAAGAAAAATATTTCGTTTCCAACAGAGAGCTGGAAGTTTCTGTGCCAAATGGGACAGTGTTTGGAACAAGCTAGAACAGAATGGAAAGAAGATTAAATTATCACGCTAGGACTGAAAGTTATTATATAGATACCTAAAACCAAAATACACCTATGCGGGGTATCTGTCTACGTGAATGTTTTTCCTTTGCTATTTTCAGCCAGTGTTAACTGCATAAAGCTCACGTGTAAACATTCCTTGGTACTTCCTTTCAGAAATCTAGGCACATTTTGTTAAATGTCTAACATAGGCAGCAAGCGTTATGGTCACATCAAGCTGTTTAAAAGAAGACAAGTGCAGGTCAGATCAGTCTTCAAAGACTTTACAGTGCCCTGCAAAACTCATAGTAGCCAGAGCTAAACACCCTTGTATCTAGTGTCACGCGCAATCGAAGTCTGGAGGTGCTGTGTCTGCTGCCTGTCTCAGAGACGTAAGAATTTATTCACTATTAAGAATCAATATATTAAACAGATTTTTAAGTCAGAACCAGCATATTTGAATCAAGGATAAATATTGTAATCTGGTGAAGATTTTAGCTTTAATCACCCACTCAGATTGGAGTTTTAATCACTGCCTTCCAAACACACATCCACTCCATACATGTACGTGTGTATGTGTGCGAATGCGTATGTCCTTACACGTGTGATTTTGGCAATGGTGCTCAGATCTTGTTCATAATACTATTTTCCATTATCTGTCCTTGCATATTGCATTTCAGTTGACACAATATATACTTACAGCTTCAGAATTTGAAAGTGATAGGAAAAGAAAAGAATGCATGTTTTCAGTGAAAGAATCTGGGTGGTTTTATGTAAGATTTTTGTAAGACTGAAAAAGGGCAAAGAGAACATCATAAAGGTAAACCTATAGAATTTAACAGAATGTTATAACTTTGTTATATATTGTTATCTTGCAGATTTCTAGTCACATTACAGAATCTTGTCAGATAACGTAAAAAATAAAAGGACACATACTCAGGTAAATTCTGTAAGTTCTGAAGTAATTTCTGCAGAATCCTGCCAGCCTCCTCACCTCTGGTGAGTTCTGAAGGATTTTCTGCAGAGACTCTGTTCTTCAGTCTGTTCACAGGAAGGCTGAAGGCATGGATACAGCTGGACCACGCACGTGCCTTGCGCAGTGAATTACTAGTAGCTATCATTTGCTGCCTTTCCACAGCAGTTAACGAAATAGTAACAGGGAGCAGAACTCCCATATCGGGTAACACACAGCACCAGCTGTCCCTTTAACCCACTGCTCTCCTCCTTCCTCATAAAACCTCTTTTTTTTGTTGGGTTTGGTTTTTTTTTTTTTTTTTTTCCATCTTTAAATATTACATGGTTTCACTTGTGAATAATACTTTGTTTACAATGCCACATCTTAAGTACCTGGTGAATTATGGAAAATTCTGTGTTTGGAATGGAAATAAAATACTTCATACTGATAAAAGAAAGGCAGAAGTTTGCCCTTCCTGTTTAGTATTTGTGTAACTTTAAGAAATGTCTTTGCATCATGTACACAGGTGCCATGTGATGCAGGAGTTACCATGGAAACAATGCTATTGAATGGCAAAATCAGGCTTCAGAATAGCTTTATCTTAATCACCTTCAATTTTTCCATATGTTCCAAGTATTTTTCTCTGTTCAACATGGAGCGAACATGAAACATAACAAATCTGTGGGCTGAAGGATGCATCGCTTCACTTGCACAACTTTTCAGCCATTGCTGTCCTGTTTCAGTAATAAATTCCTTTTGTTGCTATTATTACTTGTATAAAAAAAGACAAGTAATGGACAAAGCATGTATGTACTTTACTTACATATCTTCAGAAGGTACTGTAAGGCAGACATCTCCCAGTGGAGACTTGAACAAGCACTGCATAAGTAATGGTGATCCCGTAAAAGGTCCATCAGTGGTGCCCCACTGTGTTTTATGGAATAAGGGAGAATGGTTGGTTGGAGAGGAGACCCAAGGTACCCCAGAACCTGTGGATACTTGGCAATTGAGCACAGCCACTCTTCTATTGCATTAAGACCTCTGTCAAATAGGGCGTCCTTCTTTGAATATAAATTTCATCATATGAAAGACCTTTTATTTGATTCTTTGTACTATAAGATGTTCTCAAAGGAAACAGAAAATGTGATATAATGCTGTACATAAAGAAGAGCTCTTTTCTAAGAATAGTGATGATTGGGCAAGTGTGTCAAATGTACTTCTGTAACATAATTCAGATCAATACTTTTTTTTTTTTTAATGGTATCATTCAAGCTTATTGACTATGTATAAGTATGTCAATATTTAAGAGTACAACATATAGTTCCTAAGTATATATGTTATATTTAAGACTGATAATAGCATGAAAAAACACCAAGACAACTGTAAGTATACAGACACGTTTATACTTTGATCATGTCACACGTAACTCAATCTTTGTTGTTCAGCCACCTAAACTTTTGGTTTATTTGGGCAGAGGGGGAGGTTTCTTTTTTCCTGTGTAGCTAAGCAAAGTATGTTCTTAACACATGTGATGATATGAAAAATCCTGCTCAGTCCCAGCTGCAAATGAATCATCTCATGATTTCAGAGAAGGAGGGAACCAGTGCGGACTGCAAATGGGCAGATACAGAAAGGGAGTAATTTCCGAGTGATGGATTTCACTCACATCAGCTAGTAGAAGCAAAGTTTTACTGAGGATGCTTACAAGAAAAGTAAAGAATTAGCTGACCTGCTGGAAAAGTAAAGACAGAGCACATAAGAAATGTTAATATGAGAAACAGGGGAAGAATTGAAAAGCTTACAGTGAGGACCTCCCAGTAGCCATAAGATTTGTCTAGCAGAATTCAGGATACACAAAATGAAATTGCTGTTGATAATGTTGGAGGGAAGAACAAAAAATATTTATGTGTAAGAAAGAGAAGAGAGGAAACATGGCAGATGAATAAGGCTTTAAACTAAAGTTGCCAGGAGAGGGGAACCTCAATCCATCCCACTCCTACCAGTTTGATGGCAGTGCCAGCAATAGATGCCCAGAGCCAGGAGAAGGATCACAGGTCAGCGGAAGAACACCAGAAATGCAGCACAAATGAATTCCAGCCAGTCAGTCAGCTTCATCGGGGACCCAACTTAAATGCGTCTGTGCAAACACACGTAGCATGGGGAATAAACAAAAGGAGTTAGAGACGTGCACATGTCTGCAGGGCTGTGATCTTATTGGCATCACAGAGATGTGGTGGGAGGGCTCCTATGACTGGAGTGTTGGGATGGAAGGATACAGGCTCTTTAGGAAGGACAGGCAGGGGAGATGAGGAGGGGGCATTGCCCTCTATGTCAATGACCAGCTGGATGCACTGAGCTCTGCCTGGGGATGGGTGAGGAGCCGACCCAGATCTTATGGGTCAGGATTAAAGGGAGGGTGGGGACAGGGGAGATCATAGCGGGGGTCTGCTACAGGCCACCAAGCAGGAAGACTAAGCAGATGTGGCCCTCTACAGACAGATACGAGCAGCCTCATGTTCACAAGCCCTGGTCCTCATGGGCGACTTCAACCACCCTGATATCTGTTGGAGGGACAACACAGCAAGGCATAAGCAATCCAGGATGTCCCTGGAATGTGTTGATGATAACTTCCTCCTCCAAGTGACAGAGGAGCCAACGAGGAGAGGTGCCATGCTGGACCTTATTCTCACCAACAAGGAGGGGCTAGGGGAATGTTAAGCGCAAGGACAGCCTTGGCTGCAGTGACCATGAAATGGTGGAGTTCAAGATCTTCAGGGCAGTGAGGAGGATGCACAGCAAGCTCACCACCCTGGCCTTCAGGAGAGCAGACTAGCTTCTTCAAAGATCTGCTTGGTAGAGTACCATGGGACAAAGCCCTGGAAGGAAGAGGGGCCCGAGAAAGCTGGTTAATATTCAAGGGTCACCTCTTCCAAGCTCAGGAGTGATGCATCCCAACAAAGAGGAAGTCAGGTAAAAATACCAAGAGGCCCTCATGGAAGAACAAGGAGCTCCTGGACAAACTCAAACACAAAAAGGAAGCCTACAGAGGGTAGAAGCAAGGGCAGGTAGCCTGGTAGGAATACAGAGAAAGTGTCCGAGCAGCCAGGGATCAGGTTAGGAAAGCCAAAGCCCTGATAGAATTAAATCTGGCCAGGGATGTTAAGGACAACA
>VXBL01008506.1:426120-439943 GCA_013400195.1 Aramus guarauna | reverse complement strand
AAAAAGGAAGATCCAGGGAACTATAGACTGGTCAGTCTCACCTCTGTGCCCAGCAAGATAATGGAGCAGATCCTCCTGGAAACTATGTTAAGGCACATGGAAAATAAGGAGGTGATTGGTGACAGCCAGCATGGCTTTACTAATGGCAAATCATGCCTGATAAATTTGGTGGCCTTCTACAATGGGGTTACAGCATTGGTGGATAAGGGAAGAGCAACTGACGTCATTTACCTGGACTTGTGCAAAGCATTTGACACTGTTCCACATGACATCCTTGTCTCTAAATTGGAGAGACATGGATTCAATGGATGGACCACTTGGTGGATAAGGAATTGGCTGGATGGTCGCACTCAAAGAGTTGCAGTCAACAGCTTGATATCCAAGTGGATATCAGTGACGAGTGGCATTCCTCAGAGGTTGGTATTGGGACCGGTACTGTTTAATGTCTTTGTCAGTGGCACAGACAGCGGGATCGACTGCACACTCAGCAAGTTTGTCAACACCACCAAGCTATGTGGTGCAGTCGACATACTGGAGGGAAGGGATACTATCCAGAGGGACACTGACAGGCTTGTGAAGTGGGCCCATGTGAACCCCATGAAGTTCAACAAGGCCAAGTGCAAGGTCCTGCACATGGGTCGGTGCAATCCCAAGCAGAACTACAGGCTGGGAAGAGAATGGATTCAGAGCAGCCCTGAGGAGAAGGACTTAGTAGATGAGAAGCTCAACATGATCTGGCAATGTGTGCTTGGAAACAAGAAAGCCAACTGTATCCTGGGCTGCATGAGAAGAAGTGTGACCAGCAGGTTGAGGGAGGTGATTCTGCCCCCCTATTCCATTCTCATGATACCCCACCTGGAGTACTGCATCCAGCTCTGGGGTTCCCGGTATGAGAAGGACAATTAGCTGTTGGAGAGAGTCCTATGAGGACAGGCTGAGAGAGTTAGGGTTGTTCAGCCTGGAGAAGAGAAGGCTCTGGGGAGACCTTATAGCAGCCTTCCGGTAGCTAAAGGGGGCCTGCAAGAAAGCTGGAGAGGGACTGTTTACAAGGGCATGGAGTGACAGCAGAAGGGGCAATGGCTTTAAACTGAAAGAGGGTAGATTTAGATTAGATATTAGGAAGAAATTCTTTAACGTGAGGGTGGTGAGGCACTGAAACAGGTTGCCCAAAGATATTGTGGATGCCCCCTCCCTGGCAGTGCTCAAAGCCAGGTTGGATGGGGCTTTGGGCAACCTGGTCTAGTGGAGGGTGTCCCTGCCCGTGGCAGGGCGGTTGGAACTCGATGATCTTCAAGGTCCCTTCCAACCCAAACTGTTCTATGATTCTGTGATTCTATGAATATCGCAAGAAGTAGAAATGAGAGAAGGCTGTGAAGGAGAGTACTGCGAAGTCATAAATCACTCATGGAAGGCCAACATATAGCCAGTAAGCAGGTAGGAAACAATGGTGGCTAGTCAAAAATAGTTTGGATGGCAGTCTCCTAGACAGATCAGCATTTAATGAAAAGAAAGCTAAACTGAATGGACATTTTGGTAAGAAGAGCAATCACTTCAGAAAAGAAAATCAGAAAAAATATGTCAAAGCTAGGAGGAGGAAAGAGGTCAAATGAGTGGTCAAAATCAGAAATGCAGTTTCCTTCATACTTAAGAAATTAAAAAGTTTTATTCTAGTCTTGAAATTGTACTTCCACCCAGTCACTTCACTTCACCTCTGGTCTTCTCAAAATTTGTTGCCAGTGCAGCTTTCCTATCTCAAGAAAATGTTCTGTGCTGCTCTTGGCTTCTTTCTAAGTTGAACATAACATCTGGCATTAGATTTTGACAGGGGTGTGGACTTGATAGATGATATGGTTGTATAAATAATAAGGATGAAATGCACAAAAAATTCATTGTCATTGTAGTTAGTTATTAGTTAGGATAGGGACTTTATAGAGAATTTTTTATGAAATCACAGTTGAACATTCTGCAATGAAAACTGACATCCCCAGTACCAGAAACTGGTGAAGGAGGAAAGCAATTTTAGCATCAATACCAAGAAGTTGTTGTCATGATGTGACATAGATGAAAGTTCTTTTCACTCATCTCCCAGATCCAGTAGCTCCTTACAAATGTAAGATGCCCCCAGAAGGTCTATTAGTATTTTAGTTTAATCAGGTATGCGTATAAAATACTGCTGTATGCATAATTTGTTCTGCTTCCATTTTTAAAGTCTTACTGGATTGAATTAAATGTTTTTCAATAATTATGAAGCATGAATACCAGTCTGGGTATTTAGCTGCTGATAAACCTGAAAATGAATTCCAGCTTGGAAAACAGATTGATTTCTTTTCCATTCATTAAGAGAAAAAAAAAAAAAAGGAAATCACAAGCTGAAAAGGTTACCTGAGGCAGGTCTCATTTGCAAAAGTAGCAGCAATATAGACACATATTACATAAAAGTCAAAGCAATTAATAGCTGTACAACAAAGTGCATAAAGCAGGAGTTCATACACAATGAGAACCATGGCTATTAAACTAGCCTATTAATCTATAAAGAAAACTTTGTAATCAGTCCAGCAATTTTTCAGTCTCAAATAAGCCATTTGATGGGAGTCTAATTAGATTTGTGTTTCAGTTCTAGAAGAACCATTGTGTGCACTTTTTTCTGCTGCTTTATAGGCCATAACAAGTTGTTCCCAGGACATTTAACAGATAAGTCACATTTTCATCATTCAGTGGAGCCTTGAGTACAGTTAGGACACGTCCTGCAGAGCTGTTCATTGTAGTGGTTCAAGGACACCTGGTGCTGTGGAACAAATGCTTTATTTACAAATATAGATTTAATGAGTTTCTGACGTGCAGTAAGATATCCATTGACCCTGAAAAAGAAGAGTTGATACATAGTTGTGTGATGGAAACAGGGAAGACAATTTAAACTAAGGCATGTCATAGCTATCAAAAGCATCCCGATACTGTAGTACTGAAGTAAGAGCTCTTTGATAAACAATCCACTGGGACTGCAATGTCATTTTAACACCTTACATGGAAAATCATGGATAAATGACAGTAGGTAAGTGTCCAAGTCACCGATGTGATAGATAGAGCAGACAATTCTCTTCAATAATGGTGGTTTAGTGTTGGACAAAATTGAGCTTTATGGCTTTTGGGTTCCTACTGTGTTTTTCAGAATTGCTTACACAGTCCATTTATAATTACTCTGACATTGCTAGGGTGTTATACTAAAATTGTATAGCATTTCTGCACCCCTGTTTGTGAGCAGTTTATCTTACCTGGTTGGTCGTGTAGCTGTGTTCAGTCACGTCAGTGCCAATGGGTAGTGGCACAAGAACCGATGATCTCCAGCGTCACTGAGTGGCAGTCCTGTTCTGCGTCCTTATGTCTGCACCGCAGCTCCAGCACCCTCCCTCCCCAAGGTGTTTGAGTAATACATCAATATTTCAATAACACATTGTTTACATGACGAGCAGCGAATTCACCCACTTGAAAAATGGGCTACATTCATGAAAAGTATTATGAAGAGACCCATTGTGGTGGAATTTTAATGACTAAATGCCGTACATTATCATCTGCCAACTTAAATTTCAAAATACTTGAGAATTACAAGTACTTGTGAAAATAATGAGGTTTTGTGTTCAGAGTAAGCTGTACAATGATTCTGCTGTATATATTTATGAAGTATTACTCTTTGTCTTACAGCAAGCATCTAGAGGCTCCAAGGAAAAATCAGAGCCTATGCTGACTACTACCTACAAAAAACTAGCACAGACATGGCTCCGATTGAGGGCACAAGCAACCTACTTCAGGTAGTATACAGGAAGTAGAAAAAAAAAAGGTGAGAAAGTCACAGTCATCCTCTGTTCCAGGAAAGATCATTCCTGATTACAACTTTAATGAAAGCTAGTTACTTGCTCACTGTCATGATATTAGCTATATTTCATGTGAAGAATCCTTCATATTGCAGAAATGTGAGACTGATCACAATGTGAAAGAAAAATATGGTAGTAACTCTAGTCTCACTCATAATTCTGGGGACAAAAACAGTTTTGACTTAGATACCTACATATGTTCACTTCTTTTGCACATAAGTTCAAAGCAATTAAAAACCTGCCACATGACAATTCCAGATATCCAGTAAAATAAATGATGCTTTGAGAGGCATCCTTCTCATAAAGACTTTCCATGCCTTTTATATTTTTTTCTGTTTAGATAAATATCTTGGCAGACATGTAACTTTGTTCAATAGAGAGCTAATTATCACACGCCAGAGTTGAAAAGTCATGGTAAAAATCTGTGGAAAAAGAACTTTTTTACAATGCAGAAAATTGCAGCCAGACAACTTTTCTTTGCTTCCTTCTCAGTCTAAAGCATCTTCACTCCACACTTCCTGCCAGGCTTTGTAATAATACCAAAGTAATATATAATTCAGATGTCTTCATATCCCTTGTTTACTTTTTCAAGCCTCAGCGTCCCTCCATCATTCTCCAGATTTTTACATGCTCTTTTAACTTACCTGTTCTCAATGTCTTTGAATTTCCACTCATCTCTGTCATTTCTCTATCCTGCTTTCTTCTGCATCTCTCTCAAGCCTCCAATGACAGTTTCAGCAGCAATTTTCATGGGAGCTATGAGCAAGCCAGAGGGTGTTTCAGGTCCAAGGAGAAGGGAACACCATTTGTGTTAAGGCATCTCATGCATCGTAGCTCCAGGCTTTGTCATCAGAAGACTCTGGTGTAAGTGATCCAGAAACAGCTGTCACCCCAGACACTTCTTTACATGGCTCCTGGATGACAATCTCAATGCAAGGAAGAATCTGGACAAGGGACAGAAACTTAGGAGGAAAAACAGGTTGGCCGCTGAGGATATTAAGAAGAGGAGAAAAAAAAAGTGGAGAGAAAAAGAAGGATAAGGAGAAAAAGGAAGAAGGTAAAACAAATGGGAAGAAAGAGAATATTTCTCCTCTCCCTTTAAGGCCACAAGGAAATTGATGATTACTTAAATGCTCTTTTAGTGCTTCATCACCAGATTTTGCTTCATCACTTTGATTGTCACACATTTCAGACCTGGGACCTCTATTACAAAAGAAAATCCCATAAGGGTGCATGTAATTAGATGGAACAACAGGGTGTGACAGCAACTCCGTACTGCAGAGCAACTATGTGCAGAGAAGCACCTTCACCTTAGCAAGGGAGTCTTTTCTGAAAACCTATTTCATATTCACGCTGACCTCCCCAAAGAAATACTGCCCTAAGAGATAATTTATCAAACACTGAAAAATAAGGAAGCGTCAGAGTTAAAGGTATCTATGAATCTTTAATCCCTTATTAAATTATGATGGTGGCTTTAGTTATACAAACATACACATTTTTCCCCTTGACCCTTGCTTCATCATGTGCAAAGAATGAGCTTTTTAGTATATTCTCTTAGCTTCATTCAGCATGTGGTCTATTTATTTTCCACTCTTGAGCCTCAGCTGTGAGGACGGCCATACATTTCCTGCTCAGCTCTTCTGCGACTCTCACAGCACATATATGTTTCACAAACATTCCACTCCACAACATTTGCCCTGAAAGAAAGGAGGTCCGTCATCTCCACCCTACAGCTGGGAAACTCAGGCTGTACGATACGAGTATCTGAGAATTCGGGCTGATCCATCTGAGTAGCTCACAATGGGTAACATTTCGTATTTTCAAAGGGCAGTTCCCAGTAGCTTCAGATACAGTTGTGAATGTTTAAACATTTCTGCAAATCAACCTGTGAGATCTCAAGCCGGACAACGAAAACAGAGAACAAAATAACCACCCGGGAAAAATGTGATTAAAGGAACTTGCCACACAGGAACTCTGCAGCGGAGACTGATTCCAGTTCTCCAAAGCCACTACTGCCAAGTGATGAGATCTGCCTTGTATTCCCCTACAGCACCAGGGCTTTATGATAAGAAGTGTCATGCAACTTTGATAACTAGCAGAGCTACTGGCACATCACAAATACTAAAATGTGCTCTTTGCTCGTGCAAAATCCCCTGTTGTGCCTGAAAAGGAAGTGCGGACTATAATAAACAGGACTTTGAAGATCACTGTGCTTTTTCTCGTTTCTGGAGCAGTTACAAATGCTGAACGCCTCCTTACGGGTTTTAACTAGAAGAGAATGTCTAGCAAAAACTCTGCGACTCCCATTATAACATCAGGCACCATATATTGAAGAAAAGCCACCAGAAAACTATAAAGCATTTTTTTCAAACTCTGTCTCTTAGTGCAGGCAAGATCTTTCTGTTGAACTGAAATCCATTCTTATGGAGAGGGGAATTAGACAAGGAAGAACAGGCACTGGGAAGACTCCTAGGATAAACAGCAAAGAAATTAATTCTATGGCAGGGATAAAACAATCCAACTCCATATTTTCAAGTCCTCTAGCTGGACTCACCTTGGGAGTCACTTTATAGAGCACTGTTCTTTTAAATCCATGAAGTATTCTTCTTCCCAACCCCTATTACACATGGCTCACTGACCACATGACATTCTCTTGCTCGCTTCTGAGAAACTCAGAGTTATACTGTCTGCTTAGATACTTGTAGCGATTAGGTCTGGTAGCAACCTTCCATCTCTCATTGGCTGTGCATATTTGCTGGAATGGATGGGATTTCCAGGCTGTCGTAACAGGGAGTTAACGCCTAATGAGTTGATGCACACCCCTACTAAGGATTCTCATCTCCTGGCTTGCATAGCACATCTCAAGGCTGTTGACCTAGAAATCACAGAGCCAGATTCATCTGTTTCTGATTACTGGATGCATCATTTTTGTTATTCCTAACATATTAATTTGATATAAAGGACATATTTTTCCAGCTGAATTTGGTTCTCACATCATTTGTTTGACATACAGATTTTTAGGCATTTTTATGCTCTTTTTTAAAAAAATAAAGTAAATAAAGACTGAAAAATGTGAGTTGTGCTTTTTCACGTAGATGGTATTAAGAACAAATTTGAATCTTCTCATTTTTCATTTTCCAGCTGCTCTATTGTATATTATTCTCATATTTTTAATGTGTATTATTGTTTCGCTCCACTATTTTTCTTGTTCCAGATGTCCTGACTCTGCAGAATCCATGCTCATCAGTACTTATATCCATATTCATCGTCACAGAGAAGCCCTGAAATACATTGTGATGGATGTTATAACCCTGGGTGCTTGCTCAAAATGTACTGTGTACGAATTTTCTATAGTGTGTGTTTTGTTCAGAAGAGTTTTGCTGGCTGTGAAGAGGAAGGCTGTTTGCCTTATCGCTGCTGCTCTTCTCCAGTTAAGGAACAAAGAGGAGATTTCTCCCCAGCCAAAGGGTGACCCAGAGGAGCTTCTAGAGGGACACCGATGGCCAGGACAGGAGGCAGAGAGGAAAGAGGTAGAAATACAGGCTGAGAGGGTAACTCAGGTTGGAAGTGACCAGCTGTGAGGTTGGCCCACGTTACTCAGGGGTTTACCCATCTTGGGCTCAAACTAAGAGCTTGCTGAGGGGAGAGGAGAGCAGATCTGCAGCGAAGCCTCTGAAATGATGGAGAGAAGGAAAATTGTCCTAGAGTCCCTCCCCTCAAAATCTGCTGAGGTGTTATTTCAATACAGGGAGCCATAGAAAGTTGCTGAACTCATTTGCAGGAGTCCATTGAGCCAGAGTAAAATTTGTCAAGACTATGATTTTAATCTCGTAATCTTTTGTATTTTATTTTTTTAAAGTGGTACTTTGTTCTAGATTGTTGTTTTTATTTTCAAATAAAACAAAATTTTACAAACTGGAAGAAGCTGGTGTCTTTTGATGCCTTTGTTTCAAAAGAAAGAAGGGCAATTTTTACCTCATGGTAAAAATACTTGTTATAAACATGTATTTACCACACAGGTTATTCCTGAGCCAACTAGTACACCTTCAGTTTTATAGGGGGATATTTCTGTATCTGAGAATTTTGTTCTTCAACAAATGTCCATCCTGCCCTCTACATTAATGCTGTCATTAGGGAGGGATATTCATTGAGCAGACTGTCATAACCAGTGGTTAGGACCAGGCAAGACCAGGCTTAAAAGCAAGGCAAACCAGACCTGGGAGCCAGAGAAGTTAAACACTGTACCAAGCAAAGAATAAAAAAAAAGGGAAACATGGACAGAAAGTGGCTCTTAGAGACATGGTTTAGTGGTGGACTTGGCAGTGTTAGGTTTACAGTTAGACTTGATGATCTTAAAGGTCTTTTCCAACCTAAATGGTTCTATGATTCTGTGATTCTATAACTCTAGAATAAGTGGTTCAAGAAGCAATGGTCAAGAAAACAAGGAAGTCTTGAGTCTTAGGTAAGGAGCAGACAGACGTGGAGCAACGCTGAGAAAGAGCTAATCTAAGGAGGCAGGACCAAAGTACAGAAAACCATTACAATCAAGTAACACACTGAGAGAGCAAGACCAAGGAGTGAGATGCCTGTGTGAGACACTGACAAGCCACCAACTAGCTTCAGAAATCCATCCTCAGAGGTCACTGTTAGTCACACAAATTACTCATTGCAGACAGATACTGGTTACAGAACTTGCTTGCCCAGGCAATACCTGGCAAGGGCTTGCAATTAAAAAGCCATGTATAAAAATGAATGATTTAAGTATCCTCAAAACTTTACAAATACCACAAAAACCAAAGGGATCACAGAATTTTCACATCTAACGGACAGTGTTGCTGGAACATATATATTAAAATTAACTCATTAAGAATTGCCCTGGTGCTTTCAAAGGCATTTCCAGCTTAGACTAAAGTCTTGTAAATAAATTTGTACATAAACAGTTTGCTCATCAGAGTAGCCCGAGTTGAATGATACCCCACAGAATTAAATGAATATGTGCCAAAGAACATCAACATGTATGGTCCTCCTATCAGTGCTCATCTGAGTAATTTTAAATATTACGGCAGCATATAAAAAGACATTACTTTAACTTATTGCTTTTTCAGTGATAAAGTTTCCTGCCATCTAGTACCAGGCAATTATCACCTATAAATTTACATGCATGCCTAATGGTATTCCACTTGATCAGGCTACTAATGTAGTTTAAATTAAAGACACTTGCAGCTATGTACTGGATGGATGCCTTTAATATCCACTCCTCTTTTAGTCAGGTTTCCTGATGAAAAAGGGCTTATGAGATCATACTGTAGTATTCACGCAGACATATGCCTGTCAATCCGCACTCTTCTAATAGTTTTTGAACCTGTTGGCCAATTTCAAGCTCATTTGACAAAGAGGAACTAGCTTACAGATATTCAGTTTCCGTACATCAAATTAAAATGGGCAGTTCAGAGGAAAGAGAGATTATTGGAGTTATTGGTACCTCCATCCCCCTCCTCTGCCATTGATGGAAAGGCTGTATCATGAACACTTTAAGTCTACAGAATTCGTATTAGAAAGCTACTGTGGATGCCATGTCACAGAAAAAAGCTTCCCAATTTGTAGTTTATTAGACATCGGAGAATCCAAGCAGACAATACCAATCCAAGGCTTCAATAGTTTCCATGCTCATAAATCTCTGTGCTGCACATTACAAAAGCATTGGTTGCTAACAGCAAACTCTTATTTAAAAAAAGGAAATATGAAGAGCTTCACCATTAGACTTCTGTCTGTAAAAAATATTCTCTTGCCTTGCCCTAAATAAAATCTGAAGTATTTAGTTTAAAGGAAAACTAAACAACATGTACTGAAGGAGCATTGTAGCTTCCCTGATTTTTTCTTTTGGGTGATCAGCTAATACTTCCAGTTTAGTTACTGTTTTGAATGCATGGGAACTTTCTGTGTATTTCTTTCCCAGTGTTGACATCACGGAAATTTCACAAAGTTTGACAGCCTAGAAGAAAGCATTATTCCAAAGGGACCTTCCTTTGGGCCCTATAGCATTTGGCAGACATTCATAAATAGGACCTGTTTTCTTTAGGTTTTGAGCAAAATCTCTTCTGGACAAATAATGATTTAGCTAAAAGCGAGAGGACAGAAAAATTCTTTAACCAACTAGGGGATCCTCTTTGTGACAGAGTTATTGTAACAGAACTTTAAAAAATTAGTCTGAGAGCATCTTAGGACCAAAGACCTCAAAGAATGGAAATCTCGAAGTGTCATTTTTAGTAGGATTTTTTAACAACTAAGAGGTCTAAAAGACTAGTTTTCTTTTTCCTTTCCTCAAATTCCTTATGCACTAGGAATAGTTCAGCTCTATGCCAAAAAAAAAAAAAAAAATTAAAAAAAAAAATTAAAAAAAAACCTGAAACAAGTAAGAGAACGTCTCACTTGCTATTTTAGGCATGTTTAAAGAAAAATCACTGGGTGTAAGATAACTGAATATTTTTGTAGTGCATTTTTTATAAAACCTTGCTCAGGTAATTCGTTCTCTCCCAAGGAAAAATCAAGAACACAAACACAAGCTCAATTATTTTTAATTTGGTTTATAACAGACTGTATTGTCCTCAGCCAAGGCTGGAGCTTAGTTGTAAACTGACACTATTTTTGTAAACTGGCATGGCTTCACTGGAAATAGCATACCTGTTCAAGATCTGTCTCTCTGACTCTGTTCATGTGAAGTCTTCAGTAATAAGAGGAATGAATGGTATGTAAACAGCACAATGAATGTACAGTGTCACCTTTTAACAGTATCTGTCTTAGCTCGGTTTGCCTTATTTAGGTATGGAATTAGGAATATTCGCTGAAGATTAGAAATGTGGCAAACTACGCTTCCTGGAGGGGCTCTCAATTCCACAAAAAGAGGATCAAAACAGCAGTTAAAGCTTAGCAAATTGCAAGGAAGAAAAATCTTCACACACCACATTTCTGCAACATTCTCGAGTACTTTCAATTTCATAAGCATTTTCACTTCTACAAATTTGGCATAAAATCCCTGTTGCATGGGGTTTTATGTCCATCCATGTCCATTTTAGTTTCTTTTTAAGGAGGGATAAATACACCTGAAGACTCTGTCTGCCCTGATTCATTACTAATGGCATGAAATCATGGAAATTAAAGCTGAAGTGGGATCCCACCAACAGCGGCAGTGATAAGCACTTGAATATCTGGAGTTTGCGTGGTTTTTCAAGTAACTGTTTCTAGTGCTTCAAGAAACAGATTGGTCTTTGGCCTCACAAGAGCTAGATTTCATCCATTGCATCCTTCTTCCTCTTTCTCAGTTTTCACTAGCAGTTGTTAAAAGTCTTTATATAACACATACTGAAGACCATTTTCCTCTTATAGTTAAGAAACACTTTTCAGCGTATTTTCTTCTAATTTTTGTGATGGAGGCACCTTTAAAGGTAGCCATGAAAAAATTCTTTTTCTAATCTGCACATAACCCTACATTTTAAACTATAATTTTTTTTTTTTCTTTTAAAATCTGGAGAGGCGTATACATTGACGCGATACAGACGTCGGTAGGACTTTACCACCCTCGTCACCAGGTGCACGCACACGTACCAGATCCGGGAGACAGGATGACTTTTGCAGCTTCGTGGCGGCACCTGTAAGTACTGCGCACGGTGCGGGGCGAATCAACGCCCGTTTGGCCTACACTGGAGGTTTTGCCTGTTTCTGGAATAATTTATCCCCAAGACGGTTGCGCTCCTGCATTTCCCGCTTAGCGGCGTGGAACGGGTGCCAGGCTGTTAATGACCAGATTAGGGTTTGATGTCAGCAGGTTTAATTTATGACGTAACAGCGCTGAAACCTTCTGAAATGCCTGTGAAATCTTGCAAAAAAAAACCCCCCACGTTTTGTGAGGGATTTGCCGCTCTGGGCCAACTTGCCATGAGAAGCGGGGGGTTGTGTATTTCTGGTTGTCTGAGCCCGCTGCTTTAACGTCTCCCTGAAGGAAAAGAAGGAAACCAGCCCCAAGCCCCCCAAAACTGGGGTTCTGAGCGTGTCTGCCGGCGGGGAACCCATTTCGGGGGTTGCCCCCTTCGGGCTTTGCCACACAGGCCGAGAGCCAAAACCGCCCCGACGGGCGCAGCTACCCTAAGGAAACCCGCGGTCTCTCCCAGCGAAATTCGGGCATGCCCCGAGCCGCCCTTTCCGCTCAGCCCCGCAGGTACGTTTCCACGGTCGGGAGGCGTTACAGACACGGCCGCTTCCCTGCTCCCGTCTGTCGGGGGGGTCAGGCCCCGCAGGGCCCTAACGGGGCGGGAAGCGCGGTGGCGGCGCTAGGACCCGTCGGACAGCGGGAGCGGGCGGCGGCGCATGCGCGGCGGTGTCCGTGCAGCTGGCTGCCGCCGGGCTCGGCGGAGCGCCGCGGGCGGGGGCGGAGGGGGCCGGGGGCAGCCGCCGGGACCTTCCCCTCAGCGCCCCGCCGGAGGCAGCGCCCGCAACGCCGGGCATGGGCGCCGCGGCTCCGCGCTGCGCTACCTCGTCCCGTCCCGATGAGTCCTCGCCGGAGCAAGTGAGTGAGGGGGGCGCCCGGGCGGTAAGTGACCGCTGTCCCCCCGACCGCCCTCCCCGGGGCAGCGCGTCCCTCCCGGGCGGAGAGAGGGCCGGCGCTCCCGGGCAGCGCGACCGCTGCCCTCGGCCCCGATCCGCTCCTGGGGCAGCCCGCGGGGCTTCTCCTCTTTCCACGGNGACGCGGACCGGGCCGGGCCGGGCTCCCGCCGCCGCCCGAGCAGGTGGCGACCTGGCGGCGCGGGTGGCGGGAGGGCGGCGGGGCCCGGCAGGCACGGCCGCCTCTGCCCGCGGGGCTTACCGCCCTTGGCCAAGGGCTGGAAGGTGCCCGCCTTGGCGTACGCCCCGTGCTAGGCTAGGCAATTTGCANCGCGGTGGCGGCGCTAGGACCCGTCGGACAGCGGGAGCGGGCGGCGGCGCATGCGCGGCGGTGTCCGTGCAGCTGGCTGCCGCCGGGCTCGGCGGAGCGCCGCGGGCGGGGGCGGAGGGGGCCGGGGGCAGCCGCCGGGACCTTCCCCTCAGCGCCCCGCCGGAGGCAGCGCCCGCAACGCCGGGCATGGGCGCCGCGGCTCCGCGCTGCGCTACCTCGTCCCGTCCCGATGAGTCCTCGCCGGAGCAAGTGAGTGAGGGGGGCGCCCGGGCGGTAAGTGACCGCTGTCCCCCCGACCGCCCTCCCCGGGGCAGCGCGTCCCTCCCGGGCGGAGAGAGGGCCGGCGCTCCCGGGCAGCGCGACCGCTGCCCTCGGCCCCGATCCGCTCCTGGGGCAGCCCGCGGGGCTTCTCCTCTTTCCACGGTTTTATTATTTTTATTAAAAAAAAAACCCGCTCATCAGTATCTCCGGGCGGGGCGGGCGGCGAAGGGAGGCTGCCGGGGGTTGGCGACCGGTGAGAGCTGGGGCGGGGGGTTCGCCGCGGGGCTCGGCCGCTCCCGCCCGGGCGCGGCCGGTCCGGGGCTGACCTGCGGCGCGGCTCCGCCGCCTCCACCTGCGCGCCGGTTCCTCGGCAAGGGGGGACTTGCCCGGCCCTTCTCCGCCTCTTCCCCTGCAGGGCGCTGGCGGCCCGGCCTCGGGAGGGAGGATGTGGTGAGAGGATGGGGCTGTCTCCCGCGGGGGCTCGCCATGGCCAGGGAGGACTCGGTGAAG
The DNA here is from genome assembly GCA_013400195.1 of Aramus guarauna. NCBI lineage: Eukaryota > Metazoa > Chordata > Aves > Gruiformes > Aramidae > Aramus > Aramus guarauna. The sequence goes on along the minus strand of VXBL01008506.1, from coordinate 426,380 downwards.
TGCCTGCGCTGCCTGCTCTACGCCCTCAACCTCCTCTTCTGGGTGAGTGTAGCGACGCGGGCCGGGCCGGGCCGGGCTCCCGCCGCCGCCCGAGCAGGTGGCGACCTGGCGGCGCGGGTGGCGGGAGGGCGGCGGGGCCCGGCAGGCACGGCCGCCTCTGCCCGCGGGGCTTACCGCCCTTGGCCAAGGGCTGGAAGGTGCCCGCCGTGGCGTACGCCCCGTGCTAGGCTAGGCAATTTCCATAAGGGAATACCGATCGC
>VXBL01008506.1:311466-426089 GCA_013400195.1 Aramus guarauna | reverse complement strand
AAAGCCTTTGGAAACTAGTTGGAAGTAAACTTAGATCTGGTATTAACCCAGCGTTATAAATACACGTGTGAATTTGTGCACCTATAATATGTAGAGAGGGAAATATTCATGGGTGCTGTGGCTTCCTGACTGGATGAGTTTCAGAGCATCCCCTGACCCGAGCTGAACTCTGAGCTCTCGCAGGTATCTGAGCAGTCAGCTGCTCTGCAAAGGCCTTGGCCAGAGGTTTTTTTGGTGCTTTTAGTGGCAAGATCCTAACTGGCAGGCATAGCCTAGGGTGATTTCTTTCTTTTGTTTTCAGCATTGCAGTCAAAGCTGTATTTATAGCAGCAGGATTTTTTGCTCTCCAGCATAAGTGGGTGTGATCAGCATCGGCTCCTGAACTTTCATAGCACCAGACAAACAGCACGATGGAGATTGCTTATGGTCCTCGCTCATTTGCACGAAATGAAATCTGCTTCACCTGTACAGTTGAGCTTTATGCTGGATAAGCATAAGGGAATAAAAGGGCGAAAGGCATGACATCCCACAACTGTTTACAACTACTGACTCCTGAGGTGTTGTAGACTTCAATGATGCAGGGAGAATACATGGGCTGGGACCAAGCTTAGTTTATAATGGAATTGAGATGAAGGCCTGCGATTACTGAAAGTTAAGTGGAGATCAGAATAGGAATGAGAGAGGAAACTGGAAATCTTCCTTTTTTAAAAAAAGGATGTGTAGTTGTTTCTCACATCATACAGGGTTTTCATTGGATACTGTACACAATCTAAAACCCTGTATTTTCTTTTGATTAAGGTGAAGATTGCCTGGGTTCAGCTGACCTGAGTTCAGCTTCAGATTTTTACACATACGCTGTTAGAATTCAGTGAACAGACATTGACAGGGTTAAAAACATCCCGTCCTGCTGTTTGCCTGTTCACTGTTTTCCTCTGGCCTCTATGATTCCTGCCTTGAGCTATGCTCAGTAGTTCCCATTCACACCTTAACTCACAGCTGTCTTTGTCCCGTTAAACTTACTCCGCTCTTTTCCCTTGCCCTCCATGCTTGTTGCCTGCAGTGTCCCATCAGATTTATTATTCAGCGACAGCTTTTTATAGTTGAAGCAGCCATTTAGGTGGTAGCCAGGTTACACATGAGTTCATGTGTAACCTCATGCTGCATCAGTGGATCTGTTATATGGTGATGGGGACGTTGGTGCTGGAGACAAGTGCTTCATTTCTCAGTCCTAAGATGCTTTATTTATGTAGGAAGGCCTGCCCTTATCTTTGGAGGGGGCTAGCATGTTGTGTTGCAGTTTTTCTCTAGGGAGATTAAGGTCTCATCTGGGAGACTTAAATGTGTCTGCCCTCTTTACTCAAATTTTAAGTCCCTTTCCATGTCAAATTACTCCTTCCAACTTTTCATTGTTTTGTTCATGTGTTTTTCTGGTGTGGAGCTACACAGCACCTTTGAGCTGAGCAGTGGAACAGCACTAAGTACATCTACAATGTGGAGCTGCTTTTAACTTTGTCCATTCTTAATTCATGTCTAGATTTGTTTTAAACCATTCATGGCTATAAATTCTCATTCTTCAGATTTTGTTATCCTTTAAATAATATCTCAGATCACCCTTAACTAGGAAGTGTGATTTTAATAAAAATTTTCTGTAATTGATCTTCCTAGCTAAGGGTAGGACACTGGAAATTATACCCAAGCAGCTAAGTGAAATCTGTATTGTGATGAAGCATGTGAATGTGTAATTAAATAATAAATGCCAGTTTAGCGGATGACTTGCACCACAGATGTCTCAAAGAATTAAAGTAATCTTCCATAATGTATGTAAAATAAAAGGTGTTGGAACTCAAATGAAAAATTGGCCCGTCCATTTGAAGTTCTCTGCATTTTACAAAGCAAATGAATGCAATGGTTTGATTCAAACCAAATAAACAAATAAGCAAAAAACCCCCGAGTCTGACAGAATCGTGTGGTAAGAAATAAGATGTGTGGTGGTTGGGTAGTTAAATGTATTGCAGTTACATCAGACTTCTTTGGAGGAATGTATGTGACAACCTTTTTCTGCTTCCTATCTGGTCCTGCTCAGATGTGTATTTAACAGCTAAATACAAATCTGCTACTACCTGCTTGTCGTAGTGAAATCTGCCATATCTCCTCCTCTCTCAAAGCTTGACTTTTCTTCTGTTGGGCTCAGTGGGAGTTTTGCAATTGCCTTTTCCGAGTGTCAGCATGACCCATGGGGCAGTTTTCTTATGAAAAGTTCCCCTGGCAGCAGCAGGTGCTTACCCACTGGTGTGATTTCCCCTTGCCCCTGCTCTTCCTTCCGTTTGGAAAGCTGTAGCTTGCCTTTTTGCTTATGTTAGTGCTTACTTGGATAAATGCCAGCCCAGATTATGGGCTGGATGTCAGGAAGTTTAGATTAGATCAGCTCCTTGAAAATGTGCAGCCGTATTCCTCCTGAGCACAGTGGATTCTGTTCCGACGGGTAAAGACAAGAGCGATGCTGTGATTCCAAGGTGTCTTACATCCCCCGAGTTGGGAGGCATACGTGTGATTCTCTTCAAGCCCGATCTTGGAGGGTTTTACCATTTCTCTTGCTTCTTTCCCAAGGGCCGTTGCCTCTAAACAACTTCAAGCCTGCTGGTAACGTGCCCAGTGGCTGTGTCAGTTATCAGTGTTTGGCTGAAAACAGTGAAGGTGTGCAAACAGTGTATGTTGACTTTTTAAAATCATGGTTTGATTGAGCGTCCTGGCTGGAATAGAGTGACATTCGCTCCTTGTTCCACTGTGGTGGTGCCCAGCAGTAGGTCTAACCACATGTTGTGCAAAAAGAATTGCTTTTTCCTCCAAGCTGGGGGCTTGAAGCTTTTGAAAATCTGACAAAAACTGTGCAAGAGCCAGTAGTCACTGTCTGGTACAATCTGATTGTCAGCCTCTTAGAAGGGAACATCTAAGGTAAACTTTGAGCGTGTCCTACGTGCGACTGTCCCAGCATGTGTGTGATGGGACTCCAACATTTGTCATTGGCAGCCTGATGAGGGCAGACTAGTGCACGTGAAGCTCTTGAAGAAGATGTTACCTATAACAGAACTAGCTAATCTGACCATCGATCTTGCTGAAAAACTTAAGATGTGGATGGTTACTGCAACACACCGGTGCCTTTGTAATTTGGTTGCGGTCGGAGCCTACAGAAGCAAGAAGTGAGAGAACTTTATCAGTCACTCTGCTGCCATCCTTGTACCTTCTCCAGAGTGTTGCTCATAAGTGTACAGGTGCGTACACTTTCTTACTTGTAAAGAAAGAGACTTTTTTTAACTGGGCTGATCTGATGAGCTGTGATGTGTAATAGTAGATAGGATGATGTACCTCTATGTGCGTGAGAGGGAGGCAGGCAATACTGTTTGCTATGCTTTTTGTCATTTTTGACCTCAAGGCTGCTTAGCTGTAAATAATTCATAAGCAATTAACTGGAAACCCAAGTCTCTGTTTTAGGGGTTCATCCTGTTTTGATAATGACCCAATAGATGTACTCCCATTACTGCTCCGGAAAAAAACACTGGTTTTGTGGATGTGAATGGATCAGTACTTCTGGAGCTGCAACTTGCAGCAGATCTTGAAAGCTCTTTTTCTCCTGAGGTGGGAATAAATCTGTTGTCAGTGTTTTATTTGTTGTTCTGGAAGCTGTTTCCAAGGTCATGCATCTGACTGTGAGATGTCTCTTTGAAATCAATGGAAGTTGCAGTTTCAGGACCTCTTTGGTCTTCTAATTTCATAAGGGTTTTTTTGACAGTGCCCTGGACAAGGAATATCTTTCAGACTAAATCCGGCAGTTAATATTTGGTTTTATTCATCCTCATGTATAAATGAACATCACTTCTTAAAGAAATTTATGAGACTGAGAGGCCCAACTTGATTTCTGTAGGTGTCTCGTCTTATACTCTGTAACACTGCTATTTGCAGCATATTACGTTCTGGACAGCCTAATAAAAGGAAGAGACCTCCAAAAATGCATGATACGCTGTTTTGTGGTCAAGACATAGTGCTTAACTGAGCGGATTATCTTAGTGGTGCTTCAGAGAAGACGTGCTCCTACTGGTCCCTAATTTTCTGGTCATAGTGGCAATACTGGTCTTTATTATCTCCAGATAGCATGTGTCAGGACTTGGAGAAATTTAGCTTTGATAGCTCTAAAAACATATTTTATGCAGTTTATGACACTACCGGGTCTTTCCTTCTGATGGGCTTTTTGTTATCAGCAAGGTCCTGACACTGTTCCAGCTCAGTAGCAGTGATGGATGTAACACAAGCATCTTCATTCATTTTGAGCACTGTATAACTTGTCCTCACAGAAATCCTCGATGCGTTTTACAATGTTGCCGTTGTTCTTCCATACTTAGCTACGGTCTCTTTCCCAATTACAGCACCTTTGCAAGCGTTTCTGCTGGGGAAACTTTCAGTTGCAGAGCATGGCCAGCCTGTAATAATGGCAGAGGCACAACACAGGAGGTTATCTGAGGGCAGTGGCCCCAAGGGGTTGTGCTAGAACAGGAACTAGAAAACAGTGCAGAGTACAGGAAAAATTCAGTGTCCTGGCTGGCTATGCTAGTAGAGGATTAAGCAAAGCAATAGCTTTGAGAGGTACAGGCCTGTTTTACTTTTCTTGGCAGCTCAGCCACATGTGTTCTTTCAAAAAAATTGTGAATAGTTAAAATTGGTGAACTAGGTAGTGATAGTAGATGCAAGTAAAAGGAGCACAATTTTTTGTCAATTTTCTCAGTTAAAAGAAAAAGCAAAGTATAGCTAACATGCAGGGAAAAGTCTGTATAGACTTTCTGCCTTGAGAAAACTGCCAGCTTTTTTTTTTTTCCATTTTGATTCTTTTTCTGGTAAGCATGTGAGGCGGAAAGGAGCAGCTGCAGTTGTGTCGCTTGTAATTGAGGATGACTGTACTATAGTGGCTTGAGCAAATCAAGGTTGTAAGTTGCAGATGACTCTGTCATCGGCGGTAAGGATCTCTTAACTGATGATTAATAGTGTCACTGGATGTTTGAGCCAAGCCAGCAATGATGCCGCATCCCTTACCTTGTGAGGCTTTTCTTCCTGGGGATACGCTGTTTCTGTTGAGCTTTCCTTCACGTACGTAGCAGTACTATCTAATTTAGACTGTGTGGTTGCAGCCAATAAACCCTCCTGGCAGGTAGTGGAAATTGTTTTGCGTCTATCTTGAATTTGTGCTTGTGAACAAAAAACCCACATAAAATGAAAGCGGAGCAAGCTTCCAGTTAGTTTTAATTTTTGTTTTGAATAATTTGCACGCTTAAATCTTCTAGTTTTGGCTATGTATACCACCTGAGAACTTAGAGCAAGGGAATATTAGTGTTGTGCAAGGAAGCACTAAGGGTAGTTGGAAGCAGTGGTATTGTGTTTCCTTCTTTTTCCATTCTCAAATGTATGTGTTTGAATCTTGTAATTTTTTTGCTTCATTTTTCAAATCTACTGCGACAGGAGAAAGAAATCAGTCTATCCTCCCTTCTGTGGAACCAGGTTGTGCATAGAAGTTATGTTTCTGCTGCTTTCCAACTTTCACTCACATCAGTGGGATTTGCAGATACTTGGAACGAATAGATTTAGGGTCAAGTTTTTAAGGAATTGGAGTGACTAATAATATCCATTGAAACAAACGCTGCCTGGCTGGGTACCTATAGCAGTGTGAACATGGGGTTCATTCTAGGCTAATATACTTTGATTTTAGAGACTGCAGTGTAGACACGCGTAATTGAAACCTGATTTTTCTTAGCATTCTTGTATAAAGAAAGTACCTAAAAGGAGGAGTTTTAAAGGACCAGAAATACTTTTAATTCTTGTCTTTGAGAAATCTTTTACTTTTTGGTGTCTTCAGGCTGCATTACTTACCATGTCCTAACAAAGTAGAGTTCAGCCATAAGTCAACTTTGTATCTACTTCTATATAACCTTTTATCCCATGTATATCTTCGCAGGTGACATGGCTCACTCTGCATGGCATGTCAACAGTGAATTGGTAGATAAGTCTCTGCAAAATGGTCCTGAAACAGCAAGTGGCTTGATGTGATGACAGAAAGGAAAAAAAATAACCCCCACCTTAATGTTAGAAATGACATTAATGTGCTGCTTAATTGGGATTCAGAAATCAATGAAACCACAGACATTTTTTGACTAATTCTCATGATTAACTGTGTTGAGCTCACTGCATCTCCCTTGAAGATGAAGGCACAAACCCGTGCTGACTAGATTTGAGCTAACAGCTCTATGGGTGCTGCTCATACCAGTAAGCCATGATCTCCAGCAGAACTGGGAAGGCCCACCTGGCCTGTAGGTACTTGCATTTGTTTTCTTTAAATTTGCATTTCTTTCTGTAGAAGATAGCTACTAAGTTATTCACGAATCCTCAGGCACTGCTTTGGTACCTTGAAGATTTTCCATCATCTCAAGAGTCTGTGGTAGACAGTAGGCAAGGTTCATAGGAATAATACCAATTTTTTAATCTCATGTAGCTATTTCCCAAGGTATAGAGGACAGTTTAATTTTGTGCAGTTTTATAGGAATGTGTGATTTAATTAAAAATGTAGGTGTATTTTAGTAATCTTCATGTGCTTATTGGTATTCGCATGTAAAACTGGAAAGTTAAGTGGTGTACCCACAACCAGCTGATATGTAGGTCCTGTGGATCATAGGAAATCCATACTCTTTCTACATATCAGTCTTCCAGTTATATACCCTGGGTTTAAAAATAATTTGCCTGCCATCTGTGAGGTTGACTACTGTCTGTAAACAAAACCAAGCTCTTGCAGAAACAAAATTAAGAGTATATTGTGTATAAGTGAAGGCATATTGTCTTGACAGTGGTGCGTGGCTTGTGATACAGATCTGGATGCTTGAGCTCCAAGCATTGCTGCAAATTACCCAGGATCAGCAGCATATGCCTCTGCCTCCCCAAAGGCAAAAGGTGTCTCGACGGTGAGACGCTTACTTTTGAGGGAAGAGTGGCACAAATCATGTCTTAACGAGAAATGCAGTGCCTAGGTAGTCACAGAGAGGATGGATGCTGAAATACATGCACTTTCTTATCCCTCTGCTTTTAATGTACCCTTATGCTACAGAGCCCAGAAGTTGATACATATGTAGGCCTGACACTCGGTAGAACCAGCTGGTAGGTGAACTGTACCTCGACCTGTTTGCATATTTGTGCTCTTATTTGTTCTTTATGCTGTGGTGCTGTAGGAGCCTTGCACAGTGGACTGCTGGAAAACTTGCTTCCCCCCCACCCCGGAGGGTGACCCGTGAGCAGCCTGTCCGTGCTCCAGCAGTTGCCTTATTGCAAAGCGTGTGTGTTCCAACCCGTGCCAAATATGGAGCAGGTTGTTAACTCACTGTTGCAGCTGTGCAAGCAAAACCACATTCAAAGTGCAAATAAGTACATGCTTCAGCTGTTTGCAAGTGGGAGGAGACCAAGGCATAACTCTCTGTAGGAACCTTAGGTAAAACTAAATGTTGGTGTGTCTGTAGAATAAAAGATGCATTAGTGGGGAATAGGGGAATTTCCTTTTTTAGAGGCCACTTGTCTTTCTCTAAACATTTAAATACTTTTGCCAGGTAATACAGAAAAGCAAGACTTCTTGTCCTGCTCTCCCCCACCCTTATGCCCCTCCCTCCTAAAAAAAAAATGTAGTCGTCTGTCTGTCCAGGGATCTGAGTCATCTGTGTTTGTTGAATGATCTGAATATTAAACATAATCGTGAAGATCCTGTGAAAGCATTGCAGCATGCTCTGTTCATGACCTTGTAGTGATTTACCTCACCCCTAGCCCTTTTAGTAAGTCACAGCTCAGGTTACCCAAATCAATTTTACTGGGAAAATTTTCTCAAGGTTTATTTCTGTACTAAAATTAATGAACGTATTTTGATGAATGCTGCCATATCTTGGAAGTAGTTTCCTTGGACCTGGAAACCTTTTTCTGCAAAGCACTTGCTCTGTAGTGCTGCTAGTCAGCACTTTGTACAGGTACCAGAGCATGGCCTGAAGTTGTTTACCTCATTTTTTAGAATAAAAAGAACGGTGTGTGATTTTTAATACGGAAGATACTTTTAATCTTCCCTCTGATTTAATAATGAAAAAAGCCCTCTTCTATCAAATTTGAGCACAGCAACTTTCATTGTCAAAAATTAAGGTGCTAGAATGTTTGAAGAAAAAAGCAACAAGAGAATGAAAACAAGTGTGCAAATAATGACAGCGATTGGTCTTGCTCCCTCAAAGACAGAAATCCATGTTCATTTATTAATTGAAAATGGAGATTTATTTTCCAGTTTAGGTATGGTCTCAAAGATATTGTGAGTAGGACTGTCACAACAAGGGCTTAAAAGATATACTTAATGAATAAAAGATGATTTGGTATTTTCATTTTGATGTATAATTTATGTAAAAAAAATTCCAAAAACAACTTAAACTGTGCTTGGAAATGACCACTCCTAATAGTTTGAGTCCACTGTTAGGTATTCAGTCGTCTGAGAAAGCTGTAGTACCTTAAAAACTTCATGCTATAAATGAGTTTAGAATTTTAATATATTATTGTGTGATCTGCATATTACTCATATATAAAAATAATTTATTACCTTTGTTTAATCAGGGTGAAAATATATTTAAAATGGAGTATGACAGCAGGCAGTTTTGTAAACTCTTCAGTGTCATGTTGATGGCTATATAACATACTGTGACGGTTCAGAATGAAACCCATAGTGACTTGTGCAGCCAGCTGAAACAAATAAACATGTTTTACTGCCTACTATCATATTATGTTTACAGCACAGCAGACTGGCTATCATCAGAGAAGCTTGGATGAAAACTTTCTGGTGAAATGATGTAATTGCTAATGTGGTGAAAATTATTTTGGTAGTTTTATTTCTCATAAACTTGTGTCCTTTTGTCTGATTGCTTGATACAGATTTCTAACTGCATTTTACATCTAAATTAGTTACAAAACAATGGCTGAAGTAGAGGCTGCCAGTTTTTTAAGGCCGCCTTTTTCCGTCCTCCAAATGAACCAAGAAAAACTGTAATCTGGACCTTGCCCCTGCCCATGACTCCTTGAAAATCGCGTGGCAGTGAGTTGCAGTGATGTAACTGTTGTTCTTTGCTGGTAGGTTTGGATTCTTACCAGGGTTTTTGGGGAGGTTGTTAGTGTTCGCATGGGCTTTGTACTGCTGGTGTTAGTGGAAATGCTGTGCTGCTGGCTGAAGAAGATCTGCCGCTGCCATGGGTGAAGTGGTGGGTGCCTGGACCCTCCTTCATGACAGCTAACGCTTGAGGGTGCTTAGTGCTCTTACAGGGCAGCACATACACGTTTTGAGTTATAAGCTGGAGGCTGTGGAGGTTGGGCATGTGCGTTGTGTTCTTCTTGTGATTCCCCTGTGGCTATGGAGCAGGTGAGCAAGTTGATTGATGGGTGTGAGTTAGCACGTGGTAATCTGTCACTAAACTAAACATCAGTCATTATTACGCAGGGCAGTCTGGTGTGGCAAATGCATCTTTCATCCTGCAGAGTGTTCTTGCCTAGAGGCGTACTTTTTCTGATCAGAAGGGATATGACTTTTTTTCCCTTCCCTTTCACTTCCCTTTGCTAGCAAAGAGCTACCAAGCACTTGCCAGGTTATGTGCTGTAAGATGTACCTTTTGTAATCAATCTACTGCTGACTTGCTTTTTTGAGTTATCACTGTTTGCTCTTCCGTGGGCCTATTTGTTCAAGAGGAGCTTCTTGAATATTTGACTATTCTCTTTCTGAGCCATGTCTTTATGCCGCCCCGGTTCGACACCGTTACTGACTTTCACAGACATGAATCTGTCTCTCTGCAGAGAAGGACCTGGGAGTCCTGGTGGACAACAAGTTATCCATGAGCCAGCAGTGTGCCCTTGTAGCCAAGAAGGCCAATGGTATCCTGGTATGCATTAAGAAGAGCGTGGCTAGCATGTCAAGGGAGGTTATCCTCCCTCTCCACTTTGCCCTGGTGAGGCCACATCTGGAGTTCTGTGTCCAGTTCTGGGCTCTCCAGTTGAAGAAAGACAGGGAACTACTGGAGAGAGTCCAGTGAAGGACCATAAAGATGATTAGGGGACTGGAGCATCTCTCGTATGAGAAAAGACTGAGAGAGCTGGGTCTGTTTAGCCTGGAGAAGGCTGAGAGGGGATCTAATCAATGCTTGTAAATATCTAAAGGGTGGATGTCAAGAGGATGGGGCCAGACTCTTTTCAGTGGTGCCCAGTGACAGGACAAGGGGCAACAGGCACAAACTGGAACACAGGAAGTTCCATCTGAACATGAGGAAAAACTTGTTTACTTTGAGGATGACAGAGCACTGGAAGAGGCTGCCCAGAGAGGTTGTGGAGTCTCCTTCTCTGGAGATATTCAAAACCCACCTGGGTGCCATCCTGTAGGACCTGCTCTAGGTGATTCTGCTCTAGCAGGGGGTTTGGACTAGATGATCTTCAGAGGTCCCTTCCAACTCCCACCATTCTGTGAATCCAGTGTGTCACAGCACTCTGGCTTTCAGGTTATTCACACTAATAATTTACTTTGGACTTCAAAATAAGGTGCCAAAGGTACCTCCCAAAGAATTTGTCTGGTCATTAAGCATTTCTGTAGAAGTCATGTGGCCATCTATTGGCCACAGCTTGGAGATGTATCTGCTTAGATTTTCCCCTGACTGATTTTATGTGGGTAAAAATACATACAAAACTCAACTTAGGCAGACAGAGCAGAAATAAAAGTTCCATTCCTTCCTGATTTGCCTTTGTAGGCAAGTCCTTTCTTCGAGCAAAGTGAATGGTTCTCTCAGTGGCAGGACACTGCTCATTTCTTTTGGTTTCTAGGAAGTTCTTTGTCCCTTCTGCTTCTTAGCTGTTTGCTCTGTCATCTTCCTGTTGTCTCTGAATAACCTGCAGGCTCCAATATCCTTCTGATGACTCTTTTTCCTGCCAGATCTTACCTCCACTGAAGAAGCGATCTCCTGCCTTCTTCCAAGGAATCCACCTCTCTTGTTGCTGTATGGGAATGTATTGCTGCACACTGAGGGCTGAAAGAAAATGAGTGCAGCCTGTGAGTTCCTGATGGAGAGTGGGACTAGGCAGTCCACCAGTCTGGTATGGGAGGAAGAATATTATTTAGCAAGTGAACATTTTTCTGGTACAGTTTTTGTAGCGGGACCATCTGGCTCCTATTAAAAGTTGCTGAGGAGTGTGGTTTTGATGGACTTCTGACTCCTTAGCACCACCGCTATAAGCGAAGTAACTAAATTTATCTGAAGTATTTTACTATAAACAGAATGGAACACTAACAGAGCTAACACTATCTCTGTGTGTATCAGCAGGCCTTGCAGGGGAGGGTTAAAAATGTCTTCTGTTGCTTTTTGACCATAAGAAGGTAGGCTGTCTGCTTGTAGTTTTCTTTATCTCTCTTTGTGTTAGAAACATGGTTTTTATTACTTGCGTGGTATATTTGCCTGATGCTTTCTTTTGGACTAGATGATCTCCAGAGGTACCTTCCAACCCCTACCGTTCTGTGAGGTCACCATTGTCGAGGAGCTTATTGAGGAGATTCTAGTCATCTTCTTTTCCTTGCTCCTGCAGCTTCCTGCAAATGACAAAACAGAAAATACTCTGTAGTCCTGCTTTTCCACCAGCCAAAATAGATCCCACAGAGCGTAAAGAACGTGTGTGTACTCGTAGCATACACTAGCTTTCAGGACTATGTTCGCAGCATGCTGAGGACCCAGCGCTCTCGCTAGCACCACCCAGAACCAAGGCAGTGCCTGCATTTAATGCATCACTTTTGAAAAGCAGGAGAAAGCCATGGCGTAGCCCCTGGGACTTCTTGTGAAATTTTAAGGGCAGAAGTAACCTGCTGTGGGTGTGCTGCAGGCAAAGGAGCTGGTTAAGGACACAGAGTGACTTTCCTTACGTGTTAGGTTTGAACCAGTTAACTTGTTCTTCATAACAACTTCAGGGAAATATGAAGGCATATGGGGAGTTAGCTGTTGAAGACAACAGGGGAGATTAGCACTTCTCGCTGATTTAGGAGGTTTTTAGTATACTGTTGAGGTTTCCTGGCATACACCTATACAATGCATGAAAACAGTAGTATTCAGGAGAGCCAGCGTGCTTAGGTCTCCCTTCCTTAGCTAGACAGTGGTGCTTCTGAAGTCCTGAGTCTGCCAGGTTCAGTCCCTGAGTTGCAGTTCAGGCATAGATGCCCATGTGAGGTTGATATTCCTAAATTGTCCTTTGGGTGTCATAAACCAGCTGAATTCCCTGAAATGGTTTGAGAAGTAAGCAGTGGCATTAGTTACCTTAACTTTGCTCCATTTTGTAGAAAAGCTTCGTGGTTCCCTCCTCTCCTTGAAGGAGTTTATAGCTGCATCCCTCACCTTCTGTTTGGGAGCAGTGCTCCGTCTGTCCTGTCTGTGCGGGGGGAGGCGTAGTGCTGTTGGGGCCAGAGAGCACCCGTGAAGGTGGGGATGACTGCTGCTGTTACGTGAGCCCTCCTCCAGAAGAAGGGCATACTGACTTATCTAGCTGCTGTAATTGTATTACCCAGTGGAAAGTACACGGACAAGTGCCATGATGAGTGCCTTGTCCTCTAGTGGTACCTCAGCAGAAGAGCTGTTGCTGTCACAGTGCAGCAGGTATGTTCTGACCATGTTGTTCAGGTCTGACTTCTCAAGAAAATCAGAGGCTGAGAGCTTCTACTGGTAGATCCCAAGTGCACTGGAGTGCATGATGGCATCAGGTTATGGAAATCTGGGTCTGCTGAGGTGATGGCAGTTCTAGGTGGGTTCAGTCTCAGGGGGTTAGGAGCAGTCCCGGGGAAAGTGTAATGGCATTATGCCTCTCAAGTGCCTGGCAGGTTAGGTACCCAAATGCCGTAATGATCTGCAGGTTTATAATTGAAGTGCAGTGAGTTTTATTGTCATTTTACAGCTCAGGAAACTAAGGCATAGTGTTCATGGTGTGACTTTATCTGAATGAGCAAGAGAATCAGAGTCTTCTAAATTTGACCCCAAGATAAATCTCCTCTCGTATGTGTCAGTATATCAGTACCATTGTGTCCTGTATGGGGCTTCAGATCATTCTTCATTGGCTGTGTACCTGAAGATGACTTCATGGTTTCATACAGACTAGTGGATATTACCTGTGAGCCCTGAAAGGGTCACTGATTTTAGCAGCATAAACCCTTCTGGTTGTTTCTGTAGTACCTTCTGCAGTGGTGAGACTTGAGCCAGCACTGGCATCACTCCACTGGGTGGCGGACAAAGTATTCCAGCCGTTAATAATCTACTATGGAATAAAATGGATCTTTAAATACTTGGACAACAAACCAACTCTAAGCATATAGAAGTACAGTTTTGGGGATGGTATTATGTTCGGATAAATGAATGCATGAAAGATGTTACTGATGATTGATCCTCTATTTAAATTATGAGTGATCTTGAAAATTTTTTTAATGCATGATAAATAACTTCATCTTTTCTTTTTAGTTGATGTCCATCAGCGTATTAGGTGTTTCTGCTTGGATGAGAGACTACCTGAATAATGTTCTCACTTTAACTGCAGAAACAAGGTAAAGTTTTCCTGAAACCCATTAATCTGTGTGGGTGATTGGTTGCCATATATGTTGTTCATTCTGTATGGCAAGTTTCCTAACTAGGATTTCTAGAATTAAGAAGCCTTCAGTTGAACTAATTGTTGTTTTGTTGAAAGATGTATTTTTGCAACCATTTGTGGCATCAGTTGAAATTACAGAAGGGGGAAAGATGTGAATTCAATCTTGTTTTATTCCTGTGCCTTTCTCTTCTGACAGGGATCAATTTTTGGCCCTTTGCCAACACGTAACCATATTATATTACTGTTTGGTTTTTGAATACTTTATTCAGTCCAGAGATTTAGGAATGCTGTTAGTTTTATTACAGCAGTGCTTATGAGCCCTAGTGATGGAACAGGGCCTCATTGTGTTACATACTGTGCAAGTGCAGGACAGGAAGATCACCTTTGCCCCAAAGAGATTTCGGATGATGCATTACTTTCTGGTACACAACTGCAGCATTTGACTTTAAAACCACATAGCAGAGATTTCTGTGAAACTTGTAAGGTGCTGGAAATAGCACATCTGCTATTCTACCATTTTCATTTTAATGGCTACATTTTACTTCAGTATCATTTTTGTGTGATTATGCTTTTTTTGATTATGGTTCTGATTGGTTTTAGGGTGGAGGAGGCTGTCATTTTGACTTACTTTCCGGTGGTCCACCCGGTCATGATTGCAGTCTGCTGTTTCCTTATCATAGTTGGAATGCTGGGCTACTGTGGAACAGTGAAAAGAAATCTGCTACTCCTTGTCTGGGTATGTTTCATAACCTCTAAAACCAGCTAACTTCTGCTTCGCTTCAAAGTGTTAAGAAAAGTTTTAATCCACAGGCACTAGATAAATACTGATTATTTTTTATTACCATGTTGAGTTACGATATCAGTGTGGAATTGTAATTGCAAAGCACACAGTAGGAAAGAATTTATTGCCTAGACTGCATTATGCTGTGACTGAAAGACAAGCAGTGTCTCATTTGCAGAAATCCACTTCATTTAGTAGAGGAGTTGCTGAAGGGAAAAATAACTCAAACTCTTAAGTACTAATAATTATAGGAACGTGAGTCTGAATGCTCTGAAATAAACCCTTATGCTACCCTTTTGACTCCATAGCTAAATAACCTAGACTTTGCTTTATCCCCACAGTTGATTGTGTGTGTAAAGTAACAGCATTTGTAGTTAATGAATGTTAATTCTGAGTGTGTTCAGAAGCTTTGCCTTCTCTTATGTAGATGTGGAATTTTGCAGTTGCATTTGGTTATGAGCAAGTTTAAAAATAAATTCCAAGTACCCAGCTTTTCCCTTTGGAGGCTACATAACTGAACCAACAGCAGCTGAAAAACAGTAGTCTCTCCTGCACAAAGCTCTCTGTACAATTTAACTGTGATGAAGCTTTGACTGTTGAGGGAACCAAATGCTTTTTTCTTCATCTGGAAGTCAGTGAGTTTGAGTACAATTTGAAAAAACAACCGAAAACCAAACCAAACACCCTATCAAACTTGCACAAATTTTAAAGGTTTAGAATTTAAAAATACGTAGACCATTGGCAACACTGAGATCAAGGAGTGCCATGTAATTGCATGCTGCTTAGAAGTCCAGCTGGTCCCCTCTGCAGAGTTGGGCTTTGTCTTTTAATGGGAAGATGAGCAGGATTCCAAGCAGTCTGTAAGCCCTAGAGGGTGGGAGCAGTGGATGTGAGAGAGATGTATCAGACTTGACTACTGTAATTGCAGTAGGAGAAAGTGGACAGGTAAAATCCTTCAGCTCTTGAGAATATCCAGGAGTCTTATAAAAGTAGAGTTGGGCTTCTGCTTTTTTTTCACTGCACACGTTTTTCTTGTGGATTGGTGTGGGCTTAAGTACATGATACCTGGACCCCACAAATTTTGCACGAAACGACAAAAAAAAAAAAAAGAGTGAGAAGTTGGCTGAGATCTAGACAACCTTTACTTTTATCTAATGGGAAATAATTCTACCTACACCTAAAACTGTCAGGAAACTGTACTGGGGTTTTGTTTTAAAATGTCTTTTTTATTTGAGAGGGTTGGAGTAAGCTTTATTTGAGATTTCCAGCTGAAGGTCTGCAGCAGAAGTGTTTCTCAGTTTCAAGAGGGCAAATGCTGTTTCTCCTTTTAGGTATTTGTTGAGCTAGTATACGATACAAAAATTTTTGTTTCAAAGCTATATAGGTAGGAAAAAATCATTTAAATTTGAATACTTTATAGTTATATAATAGTCTTGCATTTTTTATCTCTAGATCTTAACCTTGCAGTGTTAAAGTCAATGGGAACAAGTTCTAAGACAGATTTTACTTAGTTATGAGCACTTGCATAAAAATAATGGATTAATGTAATTTCATAACATGATTATTTATCTAGTAATCTTTCTTACATACTTTAAAAGGACTTTGTACATATTTTTGTCTTTTATGAACAGTGAAAGCATTAAAAGATGGTAAACTTATTAAGCCCTTAGTTTTTCTGGTAAGGTTATAAGATTATTTTCACAAAGTGTTTTTAATTTTATAGTGATGATAGTTTTTAATGTGAATTAAAACTAATTAAAAGGCAAAAGCAACTATATGATGTAGACCAATGCTACATAGTATCTTTAAAAGAAAAAAGTTATCGTTTCTGGTATAAGCCTTGAAAAAAATCATAATTAATCCAAAAGCAAATGAAGCTAAAATGCTTTTGGCCTTCAGTTTATTTTAACTGTCAGTGAAAAGAAGAAATCATATATAGCTTCTAATACCATCTGGAAATAAATTATTGCAGCCAGTCAAATTATACTAACCAAACCAAGATATTTCTGTCATTTTAAGTCATAGTCTTTCATTTTCAGGAGCCTGAGAATTTGCTCTTGCTAAGCAAACTGATAAGCAAAACTAAATGATATCTTCCTAACTATGTCATTGTCTTTGATTAATTGTTAAATGAATGCAATCATGTTATACCACAGAAGTATGCAGACGTAAGTCAATGCTTCATTCATCAGACTAATCAGAAAAGTGATGGATCAACAAAACGAGCTTTTGTACAACCAGATGAACTAAAAGAAAAGAACCTTCATGTAAACCATTAACAACCTCTTCAATCATGCTTTTAATCTTCTTTTTGAAGTACATGAACAGCCATAATGATGGCATGCAGAGATATTTGGATACAAATCTTGACATTCCTGGCAGCACGCTAATTGCTAGTGCTAATGTTGTTAATTGAATTGGATTTTTTGAAAATCTAATAAAGCATAAGGACCATAAAATATCTATATTATGGTGTTAGATATTTTCATACATCTGAATACATAATTATTTTCATTTGTTTTTGAAATTTTATCTTGCAATTAAGTGCTTGAAACCTTCCCAGCTTCACATGGGGCATAAATATAAATTGAAAAGATGTTTACTCAGCTTAATAGTAAGAAAATATAACACCTCAGTCTTCTGTGGTGCATGCTCTAGATTATTTGTAGAACCAGCGTTTTGAAGGTATGATCATTTAATTTTAATTGCTTCAGGAATACATAGTCCTGAAAGCTAGTTGGTATAAAGAGCCCATGTGTACCTTAAGTGTCTGTAACATAATTTTGTTGTGTGTTGTGAATGACCGATGTCCTCATGTAGAAGTGGCTGTGATGCCAGCCTAAACTGGAAGATCTGGACTCCTCCAAGTCACTGACTTGAACGTGTGAGAAATCCAGGGATGAGAATCTAGAGTCCAGGTTTTGTGGTGCTTGTAACGGTTTTTCAAACAAGATTCTTTAAATTATTTTTTTCAAATCCAGAACTATCCTTTGCCTCTTCTGAGGCTCTGTCCATTTTGTATTGTTTTTAAAGTCTGTTGTGCACATAGCCTAACCAGAAAAAAAAACAAAACCCACCAAAAAAATCCAAAATAAAACCCCATACATGGATGTATTCTTTAAGAATAATAACCTTAAGAGGGGTGTGAATTTTTTTAAGTTCTTCTTTTATTGAGACAACAAGAGTAAACTCTCTTTCTTGACAAGAAGAGCTGCATAAAAATCTCATTGGAAAAGACTTTCCTGGCTGGAGTTTTCATTGCAAATTTTGGCATTTATAACTATGAGTTTTCTGTAATTACAGCCTTCAAACAGCACAGGATTCAAATTTGTCTGCATATGTTTTCGCAAAGGGAAAAACGGTTTGAAATATTTAATGGTCAATAGGGCAAATCCTTTTACTGTTTTTTATCATAAAGTTGGCAGAGAAATAAGTATTCCTCAGAGCTAAATGTTGTTAGACTCTGCTGATGTGTGGTCGAACAACTTGTTACTTCAGTTGTGGCAGAACCTGGTTATAAATTTGAACTTGGCAGACTAAATTGTCTATTAGTTGAGTTGAAACAGAACCAGACAAACCATCATTAAACTAAACTGATCTTTTCTTTAAAAGCAGGCGAATAGTTCATAAAGAGATAAAAATGAAATGATACTATGGTTTGGTAGAAAAGGTAGACTGGAGACATGTGACAAACCTCAGGTGACTGTGGCTGTGTCATGTCGGTAGCTCTCAGCCAGCTAAATGCAGCGCTGCTGAAATGGTTTCTGTAAAGACCATCTGAAGAATGACAGGGAACCAGGGACTGTATCATCACCTGGGGCAGGTTCTTCTATACCCATACACCCATTTCAGTCCATGTGGATGCGGAGGTGATAGGGATGATTAAATTTGGACATCTGCTACGTTGCAAGTTACCAATAACTGCTAATGCCTTCCTAGAAGGGACTCTGTGTGAAATGTTAGCTGCTCTACAGTACCACAGCACCAACTGTTCTCATACAAATTAGTATGAGAGTTTAGTGATGATTAATTTTTTTTGTCTTTTTTTTTTTTTGTAGCAGCATGTACTTCTGCAATAATACTTAATATAGTTTATTTGTTCTGTAATAAAAAAGGATATTTGTTTTGACCCATGTGGACTCTTACCACAGTTACAGCTGTTCCAATAGCTTGTACTACCATTTGGCACTAGACTTGTTATTTACCAACCAGAAGTATTTCTTCATTGGTTAACTACCAGGCATTGAAAGGGAAGAAATAACTGACAAACATACTTGGTGTAAACCCGTGCGGTTCAGAATTAGAACGGAGACTGAGTTGATTTTCATATTTCATGCCTTTTATCAGCAACTCGTTTACAAATGTGGTGTGAGCAGGAGGAAAACAGAGATTCACAAGACAAGTTGGCTTGCCTTGTTGAAAGACGGGTTTAGGTGGATTTATAGTACTGCAGTGCAAGTTTGATGAGAAGCCAGTACTGTGCTGAAACTCAAATTGAGATAGTCAGTGGGTATGTAAGGGGCTGGACATTTAGGTTGCATTTTGAAATGCTGCTTGTTTGATGTTCCACTTGTAAGAGAAAATACACTTAAAGTTCACCAGTTTCTATTATACTCCTGTAGTTTCAGATAAGAGCAGCTTTGTCAAGAAAATACAGAGCCTTTTTTTTTCTTCCCCCTACCCCTTATTTCTAACTTTCAATTCAAAGGTAAACTATTTGAGGAGATGCCTGTATTAATCATGATTAGACATCTTTTTGCCTTGAAAGGGGATAAGAGGGTAAGCTTCTTTCCTGTTCAGATCAGGATTGTTACATTTTGAGATTGGTGATGCTGCAGTGTCACCACAGAGCAAAGCTGGGCTTTGCAGGAGCAGCTGAACTCTGCAGGGCTCCTCGCGTGGTGGAGCGGACGATGTTGGTCCAGGGGTCTTGTGCCAGCCTCTCTGTCTGCCTCTCTAAGCATGAGGTGAATTCTGTTGACCTTGTCTTCTCCAATGTAAATGTACAGCGCTGCGTATGTACTTGAAAGACCTTTGCAAAGGCAAGTGCTTTGAAACGGTGCCTAATTTTCTTAACTAGGAGAGGGAGCTTACAGAGGAGAGATACCAGTTGCCTAGTGTTATGGGCTATTGGGAGGCATTTGGAGACAAAGGGTGCGGCTGCTGAACAAACAGCAGGCAAGAGCAGCTGCGTATTTGAGCAGCGTGGAGGGAGGAGAGTTGGTTTGGAGGAGCTAGACAGGAATTGAGCTGGTGGGAGTGTCCAGGTCTTCTTGTGAACGCTTGGCTTAAATCCAAATGTTTGCTGTGCTCACAGTGATGATCTGCTTCCTTTCGCCCCGGCACTTATAGCTGCCTTGAACACACAGCCATACAGGTACTACTTGGTGCAGTTATCCAGTGACTCAAAGTAACAAGAACTGTCCAGTCCCTTGAGGGAAGTTATTCAGGGAAATGCCTTTGGCTTACAACAGCAAGGTTGGACAGTGTGGTTATGATGCCATCAATTAAAATGTTGGGCTTTTTTTTTTTTTGGTACTTCTGCAATAGTCAAGAACCACTTGCTCACCCTTTTTGGAAAAAGGTACAGTGCTAAGTTAAAAGGTAAATATCTGTTGACAGTAGTCATTTTATGGTTCCAGTATGTTTTCAGCATGAAACATGCTGCCCGGACTTCTGTGACACACTTCACTGCGTGCTATACTTTTAGGCTCATCTGATGAGGGTGACTACTCTGCCTGTTCTTGGGGATGTATTTCCCAAGTAGTGGTTTTACTGGGTGTCACCGTGTCTGGCCTCGTGATCCAAAACTTTTGGAGCAAGCCTTGCTCCTTTTATTTTCCTTGTTCCTGTTTTCCTGTGAATGTTGCTTCCTCCCTCCATGTAGAGGAGGCAGTAGAAGAGACTGAAATGTCACCATAGCTGAAAAGGGCTCTGGAGTGATACTCCCTGGTGAACAGAGGAGGGAAGATAGTAATAGAAAGGTTGGTGAAGTGGAATGATGGAAGTGGATATTAGGAAGCTATTGAAAAGATGGGAACTGATATGGCAGTAGATTCAATGGACTGAGGTTGAGGCTAGAGAGCTGGGAGTGATACTAGGATGGGAATGAAGGGTGCTGCATCTTGACTGAAAGAGACGGGCAGCTGGTGACATGATAAGTGGTCTTGCTGCCATAGTGCTTTTTTTCCCCCTGTCCTTCCCAGTTCCTCTTTTCTCATTGCTTGTTTGCCCAGTTTTTTTCCCTCTGCTGAAAGTTAATAGGGAATGGGAGAGTCCCTGAGAGCAAGGAAGGAGTAAGTGAGCAAAAAGATCCACAAAGCCCAGCCAAACCTCCGGCTCTTGTCTGAAACACAGCCCAGCCCCACCAGTGGGGATGCCTTGATGCTGTGGTTCAACTGCATTCCTGTTGCCACAAATTGAGTATGGAGTGGATGTCTTGTCAGGCAAATTAATCTCCTTCTGCCTAATCTTGCTCTTTTGACTAATTAAGCACAGAGACATTGCTGTGTGCACAGGGACTGCAATGTGGGGTTTGTATCTAATAGCACTTCTTCACTCAAAATGGTGAATGTTTGAGGTATTTTGGTGTTTTGGGACATGCTGAGACAGTTATTGTGTGTATGAGCACTGAATTTGTCTATTTTACAAGGAAAAAGGATTTTCTTGACTAAAGAAGCATTTCTATAGTGTTTAATTTCCTTGGTAGAAAATAAAGAGGGGATAGAGACATGAAAGGATCTGTGTTTTAAAAATCTTTGTGGAACAGGAAACTTTAGTTTTTAATATAAATCCTATAAAATAAGGGGAGAGAAGAAGGGGGAAGGGAATATTGTAAGCTATGAGAAAATTATGGTCTAATGTCTATCTTTACCTGTGTCCTGTTCAGTAACTTACTATGACCTTGCAGTGACCCTTATTCCTTAGATTTCATTGACTTGAGGTAATTGAGCCTTGGGCAAATAAATCCTAATAATTGTCTGAAGTGTGCATTTGCTCATTTCCAAAGCAATACTTGTTTCCTTATATAAGCAAAAATTAACTGTTAAAGTAAAAATTTAAACCAGATCACTAATATCTCACAGAAGAATCAAGGCTGTGAAAAAAGTTCTAACTATTCATAAATAATTCTGTTTATTTTTTAAAAAAGCAAAGGAGTCAATCAAAAGAACTTGGACACATACCTTAGAAAGTTAAAATGTTCATTGCTATTAAAAGTATTTTTGTTTTAATTCATAAAATTAGTTATAAAGGTTTTGAAAAAGTGGTAACTATTTATATAAAACTTGGACTTTGCAAAGGTCACAGGCTTTAAGACATTCGGATAAAATTCTGTGGTCTGGGAAACTGAATCTAAAATAATAGAGATATTTGATCATTTTGCTATTGAATGTATTGATTTTGCAGAACTGGATGGCATTCAGTAGCTAACGTGGTAAGTTGGTGGTTTCAGCCCATTTCCTTGTTGACTTGTGACTGCGTCTCTCACAAATTTCTGCGTTGTCAAGCAAGTAAACCAAATTTTAGATCAGAATGACAAATGAACTGTTAATCCCTTCAGGGCAGGACTGAGGGAGCTGGGGAGGGAGGAAGCGGGGAGGGGGCAGGGGAAAGTTTGCTCTGCTGGAGTGGATAAACAGAGGATTTCAGTTTTCTGTGCAGCTAGTCTGACTCCATTTAATGAGTGTTGCTACATTTTTAAAAATATAGCTGGATTAATCATTAAAATAACCTCATTAGTTTTAAACTGTAACAAAAGTAAAGGGACCCATAGCTTGTAACTTGCTGAGGGAGAAAGGACTTTTAGTAGGTTTTGCACAGAAAGAGTCCAGTTCCCGTTGGTGATCCAGCGGTGGTGGTCATCTGATGTTTCTCAGGGTGCAGACAGATGTCTGGATGGCTTGTGTCTCAGAAGAACAAGCCTGACACTCTCAGGCTGCTAGCCATTGGGAAATGCTGTGCACAACCCTCTTAAAATCTTCTGGCATCTGTTTTACATACCATATACTCCGATCTTTTAGAGATTCCTGTAAGGTTTCATTCTGCAGCTGCCTTACCCTTGGAATCTCATCAGCCCCTGCCCTTCCCTCCCAGAGCTTTCCTTGCCTCTCTTGCCATATGGACCATGTTGCCCAAGAAGGCGGTGTGAGCACCAGACAGCAAGTCTGAGGAGGCTGGGCTTGCTGATCAGCTACTCTTCACTTGCTCTGACATGAGGGTTGTGGTTTTTCTTGAGTCTGAGTGGAAAAAAAAGAAAAAAAAAAAAAAGGGGTTTTATGTCTTCTGGGAGAAAAGAAAAACACTGGGGAGGAGAGTGGTAAAGCTTGAAAAAAGTTGTTTATTAAATGAAATACAGAGCACATGAATGATGATTCATTAATAAGTACACTGATCCTTCAAAGAAAGGCACATTTGCTCAAAAATGGAAGGATTCCTTGTAGACCAGATTCTCCAAAAGCTGCAACACCCCTTTATGGTCTCACTTTTCTTTACCATGTTGCAACTTCGGACTCCAGTCGTTAGCCCCTGCCTGCCATTGCCATTTGCTTTTATATACAGAATGCTCTCTTGCTTTCTCACTGTCTGGAAGTGAGTTTAAGAGGCCACCAGTATTTTGAGTGTGTTGTGTAATAGGATATATTTGTTCTCTAGGGATGAATTTAGTAGACTGTGAAGTCTCCTCAGGTTTTCTAGGATGACAGTAGTTAACTAGGAAGCTGTCAGAACAGACGAAACAGGGTCCTAATCCCAGTAACAGGAGCATCATGCAGCATGCAAACAAAAGGTTTGAAGGAGGAAAAAGATGAATTAAGCCACTCTTGTGCCTTTCTAGTTCTGATGAAATTTGGGTTGCTGCACAACCCTGTCTCAGTTTGTGTTTTTGCAAGTTGCCTACACTCTTGCTTCCAAGTCACACGTCCAAATTGCAAATAAAATGATCATACCATGTTTGATATAAGTGGGATCAAGAGAGCAAGACTGAGGATACACCCAGGTCTTTGATTTTCCTTGTGTGTGCAGTAGCAGCCCACTGATTTGACAGTTATAGTAGCTGAATGCTGATGAGGCTTTCCATACGTCCAGAGAACTGGTTGAGTCACCATCCCTGGAGGTGTTTAAATGACATGTAGATGTGGTGCTTAGGGACATGGTTTAGTGGTGGACTTGGCAGTGCTAGGTTAATGGTTAGACTTAAAAGGTCTTAAAGGTCTTTTCCAGCCTAAATGATTTTATGATTCTGTAGGTCATTGGCAAAAAGTTACCAAACCCAGCTGTGGCAGAGCAAAATACCCCATGTGGTACCACTTCAGGAACATGGTTGGGTATGCACAGCTTTGTAGTATGGCTACCCTTACCTTCCTGGGCTGCTTGGCACCAGAGGGACTCGCTCACTAAGTACCCTAAGTCCTCAAATTTCCATGAGGGCTTCTGCTCTTAGCTCCATTTCTGGCATAATGCTTACACTAGAGTTTGGAAGGACATCCTCAGAGGACAGTCAAGCAGTTTTGCTGTCTCTGCCAGTAGGATTATTGTGGCTTGATAGTAGAGTGCTGGGTACTCAGTGTAATAGCCAAGGCAGTGTGAAAGAGACTACTGCAGGACGCTGGAGTTGAACTCTAGTTTTCCTTTGCTAAATGTAATTATAATTTAATATTTCCACTGTCAAAAAACCTCGGAAAAATCCTATGTCCTTGGAAATACTTCAGAGAAGGGCATTTAAAATAGGGACTGGGGTAGGAGGAGGAGGAACAAAATTTTTACAAACTCCTTCCATGTACTGTGTTTTCTGAAGTCGCAGCTTTTCCATCGTCCTGTTGCCATGTTAGTAGCAAAAATAGAAGGTTATTTTTCATCAGTTCTTTTCACCTGTTGCCTGAAATGCATAGACAAATTATATAAAGTGATTAATTGCAGGAATTGTGTGGCATATTCAAGACAACCAAAAAAATCTCTAGAACTACAGTAAGAGTTTTGTATTACATCTCTGCAAAAACCATAAAACATTGTGCTTCACGCTTTATATCGTTCCCTGCAGTTGCCCACAATTGCAACAAAAAATCCTATACTTTGCAGGATAGAAAGCCACGAGGAAGAGATTTTATGTGGAGAGGCATTTCATGTGTGTGCCGTTCACCATTACTTGCTGAACCGAATAGGAATTGTTGGAACAAAGACCTTTTAAACAAATGCAAAATATCTTAGATTCAGTAATTATGATTTTGTGCTTGCGTTTGCTATTTTTATTTGTTTCTAAATGGTTGAGATGATCAAGAGAGAAATGTGTTCCCCTAATGTATTTTGTGGTGGCAGTCAATAGGATAGCAAAAAACCTGTCATAATTTAATTAGGATAAAATTAATTTTGTAGTTCAGTTGTTAGGCTTATGTAGAGAGATATGAAGACCTTCTGGGCATATGCCAGTGCATATATGCTCCATATATGGACACTGGCATATATGGGGCTTGTATCCTCTTACGGGATGCCACTGCTCTGTGCAGGAATTTTATTCAGACTAAAAGTTCTGATCCTATTTAGACAGTCCATACAGATCTTTCGGAAAATAGTTTTAAATTATTTTGATTTTTTTTTTTTAATGCAAATGTGAAAATACCATGTACCTTTTTAGTGCTTTATCAGGTTCTGATAGCCTGCATGCAGGTAGCTATCTGAAAATAGCCATCTGAATTAGCACAAAACCTATGTTAGTCCCCATTTTTTGGTTTCTTTTTTTCTGTCCTTGACTGTTGACGGTTACCTGCCTTCTGTGATTGAAATTCATCATCACTGGATTTCCATTCCATATGTTCCATTATCCCACTGCCCTTTTTGTCTTACATATGAATTCCTTGTAGAAGTGGACTACGGTTGTCTGACTTTCACAAGAGCAAGACCTCTCTGGAGGTGCTTATTACTTGTAGTAGCTGGGTATAATGTCATAGTGTCTCTGCACTGGCTGTGAGTAAGCAGGTTTCCATGCTGTTGATGTGTGTGGTTTCTGCATCGGAGGTTTCAGGGCAGGATGAGGATGTGGTGTGGTCTCTTACACCTCTGCATGTGAAGAGTATTCCAGCAGAACAGGGTGTGGTGACTGCTTAGGGAATATGCTTTATCTCTTCCCTTGGCCCTTCATCCCCCTGTCATTTCCACATCTCTTTGAAAGTGGTTTTCATAGTAAGGACTTTGTTTCTGTTCCTGCATCTTTCCTATTTACTCTTTTGCACAAGAAAAGAAGGGGAATGGGATTCTCCTGAACTCCAGAGTTCCTAGTTCCTTTACCTCTGTCTCAGGACTGATGTGCTGGGAAAATACAGTTGTTTAAGCCTCCACAGGCTGCCTGTGCTGCAGCTCTGTGCACTGGGAAGCCACGCACACATACCCATCCATTGCTGCAGAAAAACTCCAGGTGTTTCTGCAAGGCTCCAGATACTAGAAGAGATGCTCCTGTTGGAAAGCTGCTGCTTTACTGAGCTGCTGCCTGCCTTCCACCCCTGTGGCCAGTGTTGGTTAGCAAGCTTAAGGAGGAAGTTGCAAGAGAACCAGCTCCTGCTAAGTCACTACATCCATTTGACACTGCAGGGATGCTGAAGTTCAGAATCTTGGCCACATATGTGTCCATGACTTAGTGAGGAGCAGTAAATGTCTACTACAATTATTATTCTATTTTTTTATTGTTGGCAAATATTTTTACATTGTTTTGTTACTCTCAAAAGACTATTTTCTACCAGCATTTCAGTTATTCAGCTTCTCTCAAGGAAACAATGTTTTGGCTTTTTCACAACCTTAATGGAGGAAATCCCTCAATGAAACTCACTGCTGGGTTAGTAACAGGATGAAGGCACCACTTCAAATTTCTGATGACTTTGCATAGTTTGACTAGGGAGAGAATAGTAGTGATTACCAATTCCTTACAAAAGAAAAGTGTTAGAAGTCTGTAGAATTTGCCATGTAAAAGGTCTCCGTTTCTTGATGTGATTATGGCCTTGCATCAGTGCTGGGAGATTTTTTTTTTATTTTACAATAACCTGTAGATATCTTTGCAAAACCGTTCGCTCCCTTTTATGCCTTCCCTATCCTACCCTCTCCCTGCTCCCCACCCCCCCCACCTAGCCAAAACAAAAGCCCCCCAAAAAACTCAACACAAAAGAAAAAAAAAAATACAACCACCAAAAACCAGTAGAAATATCTCAGCAATGGCTGAGAGTGCTGTGAGGGGAGTGTGGTGTAAGAGGTAATATCAGTGACCTGCTGGTGCAGTTCTGAGTGTAATGCACAGTGGTGTTCCTCAGTGAGTTCGTCTCCTTTACAAAATGTAGCCACTCAGCCCATAGGAAAAAATATTAAGCCTTGTTTCAAAACCAAGTCCCTGTTTCTGGCAAAAGGCAGAAGTGTGTAAATGCAGGCAGATGCATTTAGCATTCAGACTCCTGTGGGATTTTAACTGGGGACAAGGAAAAAGCATTGAAGCCAGAAATAATTTCTGTGTTTGGAACATGGAAATTAGGGGTAATAAATTTAAATAATGGTTAGAGGTCGTGTGTGTCCCCCCCCAGCTTATATAAGAATTATTTGTTTTGCAAACCATTACATTCATAGAAGGGTATAATATTCCCCTTCAATAGCAGGGTGAAACTGAAGCTCCTGTGTGCGGGTTTGGTGTGCCTGCAGTTGCTTGGTTCCTAGAGTGGACTTTTGTGTGTGTAAACTCTTTGTGGGTTTTTTTGGGTTTTGGGGTTTTTTTTTGTCTTTTGCCTTATGGAGATGATGTGCTTTCTCAGGACAGAAGGCTTGATTCTGCAGTGCCCTGATGTGTCCAGATGTAGGTAGAGTCAGAACTGCTCCATTCCTGGCAGACCCAGAAGTGGTTTGTGAGTGAATCTGGCTTAATAGTTTTTTCTATCCCAGGCAATATTCAGTAACTGGAGAAAATCTTGGGTTTGGCTTTTCTGTCTCCATCTGCTACCAGAAACTTTAACTGTATGCTGACAAAAATGAGGAGGTTTCAAACGTTAAGGTTTGTGAAGGACTGAAATGTTTCAAGGAACTGCATATTAAGAGTTTTCCAGGGAAAGCTGCATGTACACCCCCAGATGTGTCCCTTTCGCTATGATCAGTGAGTTTTGCCTAAGATTTGGGGATAGCAGGCTGTCCCAGGCATGTTATTCAATTAGACTATAAAACCACTGACGTTTTCTTTGACAGCTGAGAACTCAAATTTGCTTTTCACCTAAATGTTTAGTTCTTCTGCCTCTCAAAAATGTCAGTATTACCCATAATGTTCTTAAACATTTTTTTATATGAATTGAAGAGCTAAAGCATGTGGCATTCTTTCCGCCTTTCGAAGTGAATACTTTGCAAAGCAGATTTCCATCTTTTTTTAAAGAACCCTTTGCATAACTTGCAGGCACTATGGTGATAGTGGATACATTATCTAGCAGCTCATGAATTTACTTTTTAGAGAAAGCATCATTGTTCTTACAAGGTACGACTCAAATTTTTTCCTCTCTTGGACCTTTGGAGGACAAGCGTATTTGTTATTGAAGGCCTATACTGGAGCTCTGCATGTACTTACAGTGTTGATTTATAAGGATACACACTGTGGTGTTCAGCTATCATGATGATAAAGATGCAAGGTAATGTGATGGAAAATCATAGATTCACAGAATGGTTTGGGTTGGAAAGGACCCTAAAGATGATCTAGTTCCAACCTCCCTGCCATGGGCAGGGACACCCTCCGCTAGACCAGGTTGCTCAAAACCTCATCCAACCTGGTCTTGGACACATCCTAGTAAACAGGATCTTTTCTTACAATACCATCTTTATTGAAAAAACTTTTGTGGGGGACAGATATAAGTACATGTTTCTCCTGAAAATTCACGTGGATATTTTTACATGTGTGGTTTTAGCTTGGCTGCTTGCGTCAACAAACCTAATTCAAGGAGTTAGATTTGATTAGCAAGTAGAAGTTAAGGCAAGACAATGTTCAGTAGCTGCCAAGGTATCTGTGAATTACTCAGTTCCAGATGGGGTGAATGAAGAAGATGCCGTGTAGATTACCGTTAAATCCTAACACTAGTGGATTTGTTTTCTCTATTTTAAATAATACATCTTACTGACTTTTTAATAGAAAAATAAATTCACTTACCCTCAGTGCATGTGTTGTATCTTTTATAGCTGTCCTAAATAGATTCCAGAATTAAATTACTAAACTAGAAGCCTTTTGGCATGCATCCTACTAATGGAATTACATATTTATTCTATTTTATGTTGTGATGGGATTTCTTTAATTTCCAAATAAAATTAAAATCCATGAAGACTGTAACTTTAAGTCTTGTGTACTGAGAACAAGAGGGAGCTCAGTCCATTGACATGTAAGAAAGTTTGGAATCGATAATGAATGGAACTATACTGCTGCTTTAAATAAAAGCTAAGCAGGTTACTTTTAATAGAGAACACCAGTTAAAGCAGCTTTATCCCGCAGTTCAGAAAGTGTTTGTTGATGCTATACAGAAGATATTTCTAATCTTTTTATTTGCAGTGACCAGTTTTTCTTAACCAGCATTACCAAGACCTGTATAGCTTCTTCATTTACACATTTATAAGTAGTTCAAAGGTTAGATCTGGTAATAAACAATATATTTCAATCCATCGCAATAAATATTTGTACATTAATGCCTGACCTCAAATACCTAAGTCACTTTGATAAGAACATAGCTTTCAAGAACCTTGTTTGCATCCATCTTGTCAATTTTATCTTTTTTCTTTTTTTTTCTTCTGCCTTTTGACTGTTAGCATGATTTGGATATGTTGCTTAAATGGATAGAACTGCAAAAGAGATTTCTTTTTTTCCACTTATATAAGGGAAAAAGATTGTCCTCTTTGCAACTGTTTTAGCATAATGTGTCATGATAGCCTTGTACTCTTGGGCAGTAAGGAAATGCATTTATTTTCCCATTGTAATGTTCATATCCTTCATGTTAAGTTAGTAGGAAATGTCACAGGACTTAAACTTTCTAAAAAAAGTTTGCTGCATGAATCTTTCATATTTTGGTTACAAAAATATTTCAGATTCCATGTCTTCAGTCAATTGAAATGTTAATAATATTTTGAGATATTCTTTAATATTGTTAAGTCCTTTTTTCAAAGTTAACCTGAACATCAAAAATAACTAAGACCATTCTGTTTTCTGCAGTATTTTGGAAGCTTGCTTGTAATATTCTGCGTTGAACTGGCCTGTGGTGTTTGGACCTATGAGCAGGAAATAACGGTGAGTCAGAAAAGGAGGCTGCATTTTTTCAACAGAAGAAAACAAAGATTTCCATTAGCTAGCTGTTTTCTAATTGCTGTAGTGTTTATCTTTGTTCATTATTCTGACAGTCTAATTTCATGTGACTGCCTTTTTTTTTTTTTTTTTTAATGAGAGAATTCTTCTGGGAAAGTTTGTCTGTCTAGAAGGTCCTCTCTGGGTTTCTTCCCACTCCCTCTGTATTTGAGAGCCAGATCCTGCAGTCCCTGATTTAAGGACTCTATTTTTTTGCTAATTCTTGCTTGGGCAGGTTCTCATTGAAATCAGTGGAAGTTTTGGGGATAAGGTATGGACTTCAGGCTTAAGATAAGTATTTTGAGAGAGGAGCTGTGAGAATTTGAAAGGATTTTGCCCCAAAAGTTCTTCATGTTTTGAAGAGCTATAGCAGTGTGTGCTACATTGTAAACAGAGTGCTCTTTCAATAGAGGGCTTGTTGTCTGCTGAAATCTTCACACTGCCTCCACAAGCTATAAAATGCCAGTTTCAAGCAAAACGTGTCTTAGCTATAGAACACTCTTCTGTAAACTTCTGAAGAGGTTTTATCTCTGTCTAGTTTTTATAGCTGTACCAACCTTTAATTTTCAAACTGAAGACTTGTAACCATCATGCAAGAAAATGGGTAAGTGTTGAGCAGAAATTAAACTGAAATGTTATTCTGCTGGCTGCTACATCCTTACGTCTTGTACTCAGTCTGGTACATTTTTATGAATAGAGGGACAAATATTTTCTCTGAGCTGTCAAGATATGCCCAATACACTCATCTTCCCAACAGTGAGCAGCAATTACATTGCAGTAAGATGGGAGGGAGTCTTCTTGATATTTACATGGTACTGGGACCAAAGGAATTTCTGGCAGATTTAAGTCTGAAGTTACATGGCAGCACTTTGCATCAGCATTCATTCCCTTGCAGTATAGATTCCAGAGGGGTATTCTAATATAACAGCGATTAAGGCTGTTCCTTTGCTTTAAATGTCAGGTTATGTTGATGCATTTTAAAATTGGGAATGCAGACAAGAGGCATGCTTCATCCTATGGGCACAGCTGCCCTCTGTGGGGGTTTTGCCAAGGATGACAGTTCTAACTAACATCCGTCGTTCCACAGAAATCTTGTCAGTTGAAGCTGCTTGAAATAACATAGCCTTCAGTGCGCTTGTACATGCCTTCTCCAGCCTTCTCTATTTAGTTAGAGAAGCTTAAGTTATGGTGTGTTTTAGCGTGACCCCCAAGCTTTCACTTACCTCCTACGATACTGAAACCCAAACCAGGGACAGTTTGATAAAAGCTGGCATTGCCCTACCATATGTTAAGGCACTGGTGCTGCTGCTTCCCTCCAGAAAAAAACACGTCTGTCCCTATACCCCTTTGCCAAAAGAAGCAGCACTGAGCTCCATGCCTGTGCCTTCTGCAGTGGGTCACGGTGAACCCAGATACTCCGTGCTCCTCCGGTTCTTCCTCTTTCTCTCACGAGTTCGAGTGTATGAATGTGAGCATGCAAAGAGAAGAGAAAAAAATCTCTTCAGCAACCACTTTTCTTTTTCTGTCTCTTTTCTTCTCTCACTTTATATATATATATTTTATTCCTCGTCCCCTAAAATACTGGGCTTTGTTGTTTTCTTGTTCCATCTTATTTCCTTTGTTGTAACACTCCTGCTCTTTGTGTGATGAGGTGGGCCAGACTCAGGTTTCTTGCTGCTGAGACCCGCAGGGAATGTGGCGGTCTGGAAGACCACAGTTGTTTTTCAGTGGTTCTTTCATACCTGTGCAGGTCATTTCCATAGAGCATGCCTTCTCCTATTCTACTTGATAAGACTCCCTCTTATACCCATGAGGATGACTTGATGTCATGTTGATTTCAGCATAGCGTGAAATCACACGAGCCCCTGGTGGGTTTCAAAGAATCAGTTGGCATTAGTGTAAGTGGGTGGGTGATGTTGTGAAAAATGTCACCGAGGCGTAACCGCCTCTGCTGATCCAATATGGGCTCTCCCTGGTGTGTGGACAAGTTGCTGCAAGAGTCCTTGTGTAAACAATTTTCCTTCCAGCTCATGATAGCTCTCAGCATGAAGTGTGCCTCATGACTAATTTATTCCACCCACAAGATTGAAAAGCCAGTGTGGGTTCTCAGCTTACTTGGGCATCAGTCAAGCCTTGAGACTCATTAGAAAAATAATAACGAATAAGTAGATCTCAACAGCAAATCGAGCTTTACAGAACTTATGCTAAAATCAAACCAGCATCTCTAGTTTTTGTCTCTCTACATGCTACACGAAAGTGTTGGTGTATAGTCAAACAAATACATCTCAAGGTCATGTGTTATTGGGCACTGCTACATGCATGAGCTGATGGGAAGTTATTTAGTAGATACATCGATGTCCTTTGTTTGACATGTTGGCATTCTTGGGGCAGTCAAACACACAGATTCCACTATCTCTCCTTAGCTACAGAATTCAGGTTGCCTTCCTACAGCAGGGTTTAGGTTTTTTTGACTTGCTTTTAATTTCCTTCTTTCACTTCTTGATATTTTTTCCCTGCTTTCCATTGTTTTCATAGAGGTTGGATGCCTTGTGTTACGTGCGTAACCTTGGACTGTATTCAACTCAAATAAGATAATAAAAAAATAGTCTAGCAAATATGAGCTTAATTGCAGCAATAGCAAATATTATCCAAAGAAAGCAGAGTACTAACTTCCAATGCAGTAGAAAGAGAAATGCATTAATGCAAACCCAAATTATTTTATTACAGTGACCAGTGTAAATGTTTGTGGTAGAAATATTCTGTGATACTGTTTTTGTAAGTATTTTTAGTAGTCTACTGCTAACATATTTTTCATGTGGACAATTGTGAGTTCAATGCATTATAGCTTAAGAAAGAAAAATGCTGATAAGTGAAAGGTGTGTTAAATTTCTGGGATATTATTAATATATTCATATTCATGAAGCTTTACCAGGTCATCAAAATTGTAGTATGACTTAGGAGCAATAATGAATTATTATCAGATGTTCTTATTTGGATTACAGGGTCAGGCAGGCAGTGATTGTTCCTATATTTTTCTAGAGCAGCTATCACGACACAGACCAGGCTCCTTGGGAAGTATTGTGATCTTTTTTGGTTGGTGTTTTTTTTTTTTTTTTTTCCCTTAGATAACATTTATTGCTGTTTGCAGATTGCACTTACTGTTCACTTCAAATTGAACGGGATAGCTAATTTACTGCTGCTAGAGTAGCTGGGCTCACCCACCCTCCAAATGAAAGCTGATATTGCAATTGTGATTTCTTTCACCATGACTATTAAGGCTAATGGGAACGAGGCAAAACTCAGCATGAATGGTATGTGTGCTTAGAAGGGCAACTGCAAAGTCTTCAGCTCCTTGTATTAGTTTGGCACACTGAAATTTGTGCTGCTGAGCAGAAATTAGTTTCTAGTCTTGACTCTTAACTGCATTGTATGCCAGGTGCCATAGCACTTGCTTCTATAGTTTCTAACAAAGAGAACCAGCTCCTCACCTCTGAGTAGTCAGATTTGAAAGAAAAATACTTCAAGAATCCTTCTTTCGGAAGACAAGATTTACGAGGCTGTGAGTGTGTGTGAAGAAGAAAGTTCATGGGGCCTTATTGTCTAAACTTTCTTGTTACCATTCTTGAGCAAGATACTGAAATCGACAACATTCACAATACCTGAGATACCTGCGTGCAGGACTCCAGGTAAAGCCAGAAAGCCACTGAAAAGACTCTCAGGATAGAATTAATCTCAATTTCATATAGTTAGAAGTTAGATGTTTAAACCTAGATTTGTCACCTTAGACTGTGAAGTGGATTTGAGACTTGAGGGAATGATTCATCTTCTCTGTTTAAAATACTTATCTTGAGGTGAATTGCCTTGTATGGATGCCTGTTTCTTTCTGTTGACTAAGAGGACAGCAGAGAGATACCTAAACTGGGGCACACAAATGCCATCCCTGATGACTTGGATGGAGCTTGGTTCAAGTTTTATGCCAGATAAAAATCTTGTAATGATATAATCAAATTGTACCCAGCTATCTCTGAATCTATCCAGAATGCAGCAACTTTTCCAGTGTACGTTAATTTGTAAGCAAAGGAGACAAAAACTTTCTTCCTGATGTTTTTATAAAGACTCCTAAAGTTTCAATACCATAAAAATTGAAGCACTTGTTTCCCTGTTTTACTTGAATACAAAGTTATTTTTGTCATTGCACTGGAAAGATCTCAGAGTGGATGGAAGTTCTGGTTTTGGACCCACAAGCCAAACTAATCTGTTGTATCAGTTTTCTGTTGTGTGAGTCACTTTTCTTTCCTTGCTCTAGGTTCCAGTGCAGTGGTCCGATATGATCACACTGAAAGCCAGAATGACCAATTACGGCCTACCTAGGTACCAGTGGCTGACCCATGCTTGGAATTTCTTCCAGAGAGAGGTAAGGTGACAGTTAGTTCATGAGCTGAACTAATACATGCTCAATAAAGGTTATTTATCTGCTAAAGAAAAAGGTTTGTTTAATTGAATGGGTAAATGCAAGTTCATTTCATGTGAAACCCTGTGTGGTGATCGTATCTTTTAACATCACTTGATATCCAACTCTTGAGCTTCTGTAGGCCCTAAAGGCACTAAAACACTCCCCAAAATAATGTTACTAAATTCAGTTAAATTGCTAATGCTGTCTTCTCCTTTGCCAGTAAGGTTAAGACATCAGCACCTTTTAGAATTGTAACATTTAAGAATATGATGTATATAAAATTAAAAAACTGCAGGTAAAATGAACTTTTCTATATGCTATTTTTATATTAACCCGTGCTCCCCTTTCTGTGTGCTGTAACAGTTTCCTTTCATGGAGCTGTCATGGTTAAGATATGTGTTTAGGCGGAATTGAGTAGGAAAGCAAGTTTCCAAAAAGATGCCAATACTGTCTCTTTGGCTGAAGTTGGAGAAAGTGATGAGGAGTTTTATTTCCTTTGACCGGGGTGGGTGGAGGAAACAAACCAAAAAGCTGCCTTCTGTATTCACAGCTTTGCCCTCTGGCCCACTAAAATTCAGAACTGTTTTTAAAGAATGAACTATTATGTTACAAAAACATGAAATTGCCCAAGGTAAAACCCATTAACTCCAAATATGACTCACGTGCAGGAAGAGAACTCTTTAAATGCCTGTCATTGTGCTGCCCTTGTTGAAATGTCGAAATCTATCATTGTTGCACAGATTTCCTGTTTATTTAAACATTTCCTGGCAGCACTTGGGTAGTCTGTATTTATACTAAAACCTGAAAGAAAGAGTGAGGACTACATGAGGTTAAACACCCCTCCACCCTCCCCAGTCCCCTGCAAGTGCTCTGTGAAACAGTAATCCACCATAGGCAGGCAGTGTTTGTGTCTGTTCTGTACCTGAGATAACATAATCAAATGGTCTCTATTTCCCTGAATAGAGCTGATACTGTATTCTGGTTTAAACGTATAGGTTGATTAAATTAAAAGCTACCTTTTATCCTCCTGGTTCTTGTAGTGTCATCATAATGGCTGGTTTTAATATGAATATTAGTAATAAAACTTCAACTGTGTCTTAACTCTTCCAGGGCTGAAAAAGTTCCTTTTAGAAGTTAGATTTCCTATTTTCCATCTCTGACCAGAGGAATAATTTGGGGAAAGTTTGAAGTGAACCGAGAAGGCTCTTTTACAGCTCCTAGTTAATTGGTGTGCTCTCATTTTTATTCTCTCTACTCATAACTCAGATGGTGGTTGTGTGAACCTGGCATGTGCTTCATGCCTGAATGAGCACTATGCTTGGGGCCCTTCTTCAGTCAGCATTACAATTTTTTTTCCTAAATAAAAAAAAAAAAAAAAAAATTACAATGTTGTTCCCAGAGATTCAGCCCTGATTGGCTTTCTGCTCTTTCTTCTGTATCTTTTAACATCTGCGAGATGGGAAATGTATTTTTCCCCCAACCCCCTTGCTGGTCTAATGTCAGAGTTGTGACTATGTTAAGGAAGATGAGTAGGGTCGACTGAAGTCAGGAAGGAAGAACTGGGACGGAAGAAAAGATTTGAGAGTAAGAAAAGGATATTTAATGAATTTGTCTTTGCAATTACAATGAGGAGCCAAAGCGTGAGCTTTCCCTAGAAAGCTCAGTGTTGGGAGGATTTTGACTGACTAATGAACTGATAAAAACAGAAGCATTAAAGCTGCAGTGAAAAAAGGAAGAAGTGAGATTTATAAGAGGACTAGTGAAGTCAAGGTATAGTATGTAGCAGCGTGGTGTCTGGGCACTGATCTGCTTGATTGTGACCGAGGAGCGGCATAGAGGCAGGACTCTGGCTCTGAAGCGGGTAAGAGGGGGCAAATATTCCCATGCCTGTGGGTCAAAGGAACCAGGTGATGAATTACAAACACCAGGCTGGTACTAGAGAACAACCAAACAGAAAAAAAGCAGCATCTTGTTCCTGCAGCAAGGCTTTTTTTTTTCAGTTGCATCAAGTCCCCATCCAATGCTGAAGAAAATCTAATGTAGCTGCTTCAGCCCTTTTTTATGTGAAAGCAGCTAGGAATGTGGCAGGCTAGTTGTTTGGCTTTAAATCTCTTGGTGTGCTTTGCAGAGGAGAAGACAGGTTGTTAGTCCTGGTGGTTTTTATAGCCAATTATGGCTCATCTGCTTTGCAGCCCGACTTCCTGCTTTTATGGTTGATTCTGTTGCAGTGTTTATTTTAGTGTGATACCCCCTCATTCTGTTTTCCTTTTTTCATTTCAGCATTTGTGATTTCTATACCTTTTTACTCACTTTTTTTCTTTTTTCTGTATTTGGTTAAATCTATACTTTATCTCATCTGGTTTTCAACAGCTGTGTCCATAGTTGTAGCCTTGCAGGAGTAGTCCTCAGTAATGAGACCTTAATCATCATTGCCTACTACTTCCTTCAGCCACAGTTATAGTTGTTCATTAGTCACCCTTTTTGACATGAAATTAGTTCCTTGTAGTAAGGATAGCAGAATTACAGAGTAGGACAATTTCTGTGAAGCATCCTTTGAGGGAGCAGTTGGGATTTAAAGGGCAGAGCAGTATCATTCGCTGTTTTTGAGGTGTTCATTGGTCACTACGTTACATTTTTCACATTGCTTTTATGTCAAAGTACAGCAGAAGAAAATATGTGGAAGCTCTTGTAGATATTTCTAGTCCTATGTAAATATTTTGAAAGTTGTTAATAGGAATTTTAGCTTGTTTGACTGTTATGGTTTAACCTGGCAGGCAGCTAAACCAACCACACAGCCCTTCTTCACTCACTCCTCACCGCAGTGGGTTTGAGGGAGAGAATAAAAAAAAATAAAACTTGCAGGTTGAGATAAAAACAGTTTAATAGGACAGAAAAGGAAGAGAATAATAATAATGATAAAAGAATATACAAAACAAGTGATGCACAGCATAATTTCTCACCACCTGTTGACCAATGCCCAGCTAGTTCCTGAGCCACAACCCTCCCTGGCCAACCCCTCTCCANGCAGGCAGCTAAACCAACCACACAGCCCTTCTTCACTCACTCCTCACCGCAGTGGGTTTGAGGGAGAGAATAAAAAAAAATNCAGAAGGCTCATGCTTCCTTGCTGGCAGGGCCTGGGAAGGTGAGAAGCCCTGGACTTAATTGTAAACACTGCTTAGCAACAACTAAAACATTAGTGTGTTACCAACACTATTTTCATACTAAACCCAAAATGCAGCACTATACCAGCTACTAGGAAGAAACTTAACTCTATCCCAGCCAAAACCAGGACAATGACATACTT
Organism: Aramus guarauna; assembly: GCA_013400195.1. Taxonomy (NCBI): domain Eukaryota; kingdom Metazoa; phylum Chordata; class Aves; order Gruiformes; family Aramidae; genus Aramus; species Aramus guarauna. Next base: position 388,543 of record VXBL01008506.1, on the reverse strand, counting down.
TTATGAAGAAGTAGCATCATTATTGCTGATCTTGGCTAATCCTTCCTTTGCAGTTTAAATGTTGTGGGGTGGTGTACTTCACAGACTGGTTGGAAATGACAGAGATGGACTGGCCACCTGACTCGTGTTGTGTCAGAGAGTTCCCAGGATGCTCTAAGCAGGCACATCATGAGGATCTCAGTGACCTTTATCAGGAGGTAAGAAGAAAAATGTGGATATTTCAGAAGGCTTTGTACATTCTTCCTGATGCAGTCATTTTCCAAACTTATCACTTGCAGTGCAGCAGACAGGTTTGTAAAGTAATTGTGTATACGGAAAGTATGTGTGTTTATTTATGTTTGTTATTCATTAATGCTGAGGGCAGGGGAGGAAGAAGGAAAGAAAGAAAGAACCCAGCCACCGGAACCTGGAAGTGAGATAACTTAGTTGCAATGCAGTTAACATCTGAGATATGTTTTTGGGTTATATTGGTTAGGTTGGAGTTGAAATTTGCTCCAGTAAAAAAATAAAAAATTAGTTCAGGTGTAATGTCCAGTCTCCAGCTTGCCAAACTAAGAGAAATTCTACTTACTCCATGGTAATGAGGGCTCTAGTGGTATGTACAGTGAAAGATGCTTTTGAGAAGTCCTTTGGAAAACGAGAGCTCTCTTATTAACAGAGCTCGTGCAAGGAGGCATGCAATTCAGTTGCTCTGCTGTATGCATGCATAGAAACTGTGTGAAAATGCTCTTTCTTTCTAACTCTACTACATTACAGTAGGATTATTATTTTAAAAGAATAAAAAAGGCCTTAAAACCAGGAGAGGACCTATTTGAACTCAAAAGGTGGGTAAGAAAGAGAAGAGATCATGGTAGCCAGTTGTTACTGTTCTTAGGGTGAAAATTATAAAAACATGTAAACATATTCTCTACTAAAACTCTTTTTAACTGTTCTCACAAAAACATTGTCTAAAGTCACCTTTGTTGGAGACTGCTTTGCTACCTACCTTTTTTTTTTCATGCTAACAGACCTCTGAAGACCTTTAATTGTGCATTCAGTAATATCAGAATGACCAACAGTCCACGTAGTCCATTAGCGACAAAAAGTGTGTCTCAATCAAGCAGTTATGAAGATCTGAGAAGAGGTGCATTCTTCCTGTGCTTGCTTTAAGAGTAGTATAGGGTGCATAGGAAGGGCCTGAGAAGCGTGCTTTCAGATACTCTAGTATCAACACTTCTCTAGTGGACAGTACAACTCTGCATTATGGAAAAGCACCCAAAGAACCGTTTTATCTTGTCCCAGTCTCTTACTGCTGTTCAAGACTCTTTGTTACAAGAATCTATTATGTGGCTCTTGTTCAGGAGCTGTGGAGACAAACCTCTGAAGCAGTGGAGATTCACTATATAAACAAGCCAAGATGAGTATTAGCTATTGCCAGGAAGCAATCAAATTTGGGGGAAATGGCATGACTGATGTGATTTGCTGGATTTGTATGGCATTGATTCTATGAGCAGAAATTATATAATCTGTTTTGGACTTTCAGACATCTGTCCTAGGCCTTGTGTGCTTCCACTAGGAAGAGAGAAGGTAGAGCTGCCAAAAGGCAGGTGTCTCTGAAGGATGATCTGTGCTAGAGAACCTTAAAGACAGCAACAGAGCCCATTTTCTTTCCACCAGCTACTTGTAGAGCCTCTCCTGCCTTACAGCGGGGCTTGCAGCACTGGTTATGCTTTAGAAGTGTCAGTCTCTGCATGGGAAAGCCATTCAGGTTTCTTCTGGACCCTGCCAATCTCTCACACATTCTTGAAGAAGAACGAACTGTGACTCACTCTGCAATAATGGTTGTTTTTTCTAATACTGTTGCCAATATTGATACCATACAGCCCAACTCTGCCATAGGTATATCACTCAAGGAGTGTAGATATATGAAAGCTGCAGAATGTTCATTTGCCCCGAGCGTCCTTCCTGCTTATGTGAAAAAGCAAGAGTATGTAAACAGTGTTACTCAATAAAAAACTAAAACTAATTTTTGAGCTCAGGAAGCTCAAAAATTTCTGAGGAGTACTAGTCACTGGACTGTCTTTCTGAAACTGCAAGGTTTTTCTCATCTCACCTCTTCTGCTAACATTGCATTCCCACAACTGTATTCCAGGAAAGTGGTTCTCTGTGCACTCCGTATATCCAGGTTCTTTTGGTTCTACTTAGAGAAAATTAATAGCCAGAGATAATGATGATGTAGAACATAAGGGCTCTGTTGAGACCCACTTGATAAAAAGAAAGACTGCCTGGCTTTTTTTCTAAAAGAAACCTGAAGGGCATATTTCTGTTTCTTCCCCTACCATTCTCTAGAGCATTTTGGATGGATTCAGCTCTTAGCAAAAATTTATTTTTGGTTGTCTACTGCAGACTCTGTTCCAAAAAGGGACACGTTTTCTGTTTTACCAGCCACAAAAATACTCTGTTGCGTTTTAAGATGTGCACAGTATTCGGTTTCCAAAACATTGCTGTTTTTCTTTCATTGCTATTTTTCAAATGTGTTAGTCTTATTGGACGGCCTTTATTCTGGCAAGCTTCACCTTTGGTGCAGTTCATGGAACAGACTAACCTTAGAACGAGCGTGGTTGTGCAGAGGTGCATCAGATGACAATGTGGCCTCAGAGGTTCATTGTGGTCTGAGGACGAAGGGAGCTCTGCCTGTCTTGTGATCAGGAACTGTAACCTAGATAAAATGATTGGTAGGAGTTGATATCTTCAGAAAAAACAAAATGGCATGTGCAATGTTTTTTCTTTTGTTATCTAGCATAATTTTTAGTATACTCAAAATTTTGAGTATACAACAGATCTGTTGAATATGCTGATGGTTTATCTTTTCTACTCTGAGAAGTGCCTTATTTAAGATCTGGTCCTTACTCTATGATATTGCAGTAAATCAGAAGTATATGCTTTGTTTCCATTTTAAGGCTGAAAATAGATAATGGCCTTCATAGTAAATATGAATCAGGCCTTTTAATGCAAAGCTCCTTTGGAGTTTGAAGCTAATTCTTCTGAATGATTGCTGCAAAGTTTTATACTATTTTTGAGATGTCAACAAGACCTCCCCATTTAGTGACAAACTTTTACTTTTGCCGAGGAAAGTGTATTTATGTACTCTTTAATTGCAGTCTACCAACTATGAATGTGTCACATAAGCAGAAATAAAACGTATGAATGTGAGGATAACAGGGGTGGTTGGATATTTCTCATTTTTGAACCCGATTTTGAACGTGTATTAGAGCAGAACTGGAAGAACATTAAATGGAGGGAGGCAGTCTATCTAGATTGGGCATAATTTGTCTCAGTTATGTGTCTCTACTGCGGGAGATGTAGGCATTAATGTTACTGCTCTCTGTTAATGGATGTTTCCTCTAGGCAACAAATGAACTGAATTTGAATACTGCTGTGGTTGAGCATTTTTAAATTATGACCAGCATGTACCTTCATCCCTTAAAGTTATCAAAAGTATTAAAATGCAGCCAGTTTCTCTGTAATTAAAAACAAATTTCGAAAGTAGTATAATTACAACACTGTCTTCTAGTTGAAGAAAAAGACGACACCAATGTGGCAATTTTTGTTCCTCAAGTTCAATTACATTGCTTATGCTAGCTACAGTGGTTTTTCTTTTCAGGTTTCAAAGAATCCACATTTATTCCTTGTTCTGTCTAAACTATGTTAATGTTTAAAAAGTGACACGCTGAAATGATGAATGGAGCAAAGATGTTGAGATACTTTAGCTCACTCTGGTACAATTGTTCCTTAGTACATTAATTTTATTTAGATTAAATGAGAATCTGTTGACTGCAGTATGAATTTTGTGTGTGAGTCAAGAATTGGGCCTTTCATCAAACACATTCAGGACTGTAGCATTTGAAATTGTTGGCTTTGGGGAATTTCAGTGTGATTGAAAACTTTTTTTTATCGTAGCCTGTCTTCTGATTCTGTCACTTTGATCAATTGCTTTCTTTTCATAGAAAAGCTGTAAGAAATACGTAGTAAAGATATAAACGCAAAAATGACATTTTGAAGACAGTGCCCATTTTGATGGGTTCCTGATGTCTTCTGCTGGGACCCAGTGCCTTTTGGTACCTGCGTTGCTATCCCATCCAGATTATTACTCTGAATTTTCCCTTGGTGGCTGTGTTCCTTTGATTTCTGTGAAGGCCTGTGAAGTTTAGAATAGAAATAAGCGTGGCCTAGCCTAGCTCAGGGCCTTTTCTTCAAAGTTTTATCCTTTCTAAGACTGGGCATCACCTTTTCTGAGCAGCAGGCACTGTAGCTTGTATTTACACTGTTGGCCAGTAGTTCCCAGAGCCAGTGTCTGGGTATTGTTGCTGCCTTATCAGGGCTTTGAAGCTTTCCTGAAGCCTTGTACAGTAATTATTTATCCTTTTAAGCAAACTCTGAAGCATGTGCTGATGGATTGGAAAGAGCTGAGGAGTCAAAGAGCAGCTACTCTTTCTAAATTTCTATTTCCAGGAAACATCAAGTTGTGACATTTTAACGTACTTTTTGTTAATCAGATTATTTTTTTTTTCTTCTGTGGAAATAGTAATTATTATTCTTTAAATAATTGCTTTGGATTTGCACCTGTTCAGTGGTAGGGAGAGGTGGCGTGTGTGACCATCATCCTAATACAGCATGTGGATGGTCAGCTCTTTGGAGCAGGGTCTAGCTGCCTGTCTGGGTTTGTGGAGAGCCTGATGCAGGGTGGGTTCTTACAGCTACTCTCACAGTGGTTAATGAAACAAAACAAGGCAGTAATATGGTGAGGTGACTTGCAAGCTCATCTGCACAGTCTGCACTGATGTAACGGTCAGTGGGATGTGTATTGGTACTTGTGTTGCTTCAGAGCTGTAGGTAACCCCCAGTCTGGGGACCTCCTGTGGCAAGGGGTGGTCCCTGCTGCAGCCAGAGATGGTGTAGAGGAGGGTAAAAGGTGTGGAAACCACCATGCCAAACCAGTTTGGTTTTCAACTGGTAAACTTCCTTTCACAATATGGGCTTCCATGTTGCCTCCCAGTAACAATGCCTTGGAGTTGATAGGATTTTTGGACTTTTCTCCCTGAGCAAATAACCAAGAGTCTTTTGAAAGACTTTGGAACTGTGCTTTAAGTAGCAACAGACCAGCACAAGATACAAGATAAAACTTTCCCTTGGTATAATGCCATCATAATAATTGACAGAGAAATTTCTACATTCAGATCAGAAATTATGCAGTTAATTTTAAAATATAGTCTACAGCTAGGGGAGGTGGGTGGAATATAACTAACATAAATGGATATGCTTTTTGCAATGAGGAGACGCTTCTCGTTCAAGAATAAAAAGCAGGAGTAATGCCACATGTATGTGGCATTATTACTACTAACTATTAAGTAAAATCTGTTTGTACCTACTATGCTTGGGAAATTTGTCAGAATTAACCTCTGTTAAAGGTTATTCTGTTTGATGCTCCTTGTTCAGACAGTATCTGGAATGTAATGATTTTTCTATTCCCTAGGGACTTTCTGCGGAACTAATAAACTGGCATAGATTAAGACCAGATAAAACACTAACAAAGGAAAGGTGGGAAGAAACACTGATGAGGTGATGCGGGTTGTAGAATATTGTTTTAACTTCAGATTGTGGTAGTATTTGTAGAAAAAGTCTAAATAGTTTAAAATAATTGACAACATTGAAGATCTACAATTTAAGGAGAGAAGCAAGATGATTAAAAGGATTCAATGGCTTTTAAACCTTTGCAAAACCAGTTGAGTTTCTTTAAAATCAGTGATAGTTGGTAGGAACTTAGATCAACTTTGAGTGATTTCTGAATTGAAGAATACCACGAATCTCTTGGAGCTTGTTACATGCAGTAAACTCTCAATGTATGAGAAAACTTAAAGATGGAATTATGGAAATGATTAAAAAGTAGGCAGAAATTTTCAAAGTTTTGTTTGAAGGAGGTTGTCCTGGATTCAGCTGAGATAGTTAATTTTCCTTTTTGTAGGTGGTATGGTACTGTGTTTTGGATTTAGGATGAGAATAATGTTGATAACACGCTGATGTTTTAGTTGTTGCTAAATGGCCAAGGCCTTTTCAGTTTCTCACACTGCCCTGCCAGTGAGGAGGCTGGGGGTGCACAAGCAGGTGGGGGGGGACACAGCCAGGACAGCTGACCCCAACTCGCCAAAGGGCTATTCCATACCATATGACGTCACTGCTCCGTATATAACTGAGAGGCAGGCTGGGAGGCAGTTTGACTTGAGAACTGTCTGAGTGTTGGCTTTGGTTGGTGACCAATTGTGTTGTGCATCACTTGTATATTCTGTTGTTATTATTATTATTATTACTGTTGTTACTATTATTGTCTTCCTTTTCTGTCCTATTAAACTGTCTTTATCTCAACCACAAATTTTACTTTTTGTTTTTATTCTCTCCCCAATCCCAGTGGGAGGGGAGCAGTGAGTGAATGGCTTTGTGGTTTTTTTAGCTGTCGTCTGGGTTAAATCACAACAGAGGTGAAAGAGAAATTTTGAGGAGCCAGAAAAGCCAGCACTAGATAGTATGAGCTAAACCTCGGGAAATGCAAGCCAAATAAAATGGACTAATTTTTTTAATCTATTTTTGTTTCATAGGGATGCGGTAAAAAAATGTACACTTTTTTGAGGGGAACGAAGCAATTGCAAGTGCTGAGATTTCTAGGAATCTCTATTGGAGTAACGCAGATCCTGGCTATGATCCTCACCATCACTTTGCTGTGGGCTCTGTATTACGACAGAAGGGATCCCAGGGCGGATCAGATCATGGCCCTGAAGAGCGATACCTCACAGCAGCTGTCATGTCATTCCATGGAGCTACTGAAACCAAGCCTGACAAGGATCTTTGAACACACATCCATGGCAAACAGCTTTAATACACACTTTGAAATGGAAGAGCTATAGGTGATGCAATGAATCTGAGAAGTCACAAAGGGTTTTAATCGGGTTTTATTGTTGGTTTTATTCTGTTCCATCAAGTATGCCAAATATACCAGTCGTCTTATGCTTCAGAAAACAACTAATGAATGGAAGTGAAGGAGTCCTGCATAGAAAGAAGGATAAGCCTGTTGGCCTCTTAGAAGAGCCATGAAACAGTTGTTTCATTTGCTTGTTTGTTTTCTTGAAAGGCACTCATTCACTGGGCACAAGAATACTTAACTTATTGTCACAAGCTGTGTGATATGTAAAATACTGATTCATTCACAGGTAGACAGACAGAACCTCTAGGGACGTGTCACGGGAAAGGAAGAGAAATATTCGTCTTCTGAAGAAATGACTGTGCTTTGGACAAACAAAATATGACTTCCGCTGAAATTGACTTTTACATTTTTAATAAGCCATTTGGAAAATTTCTTAATCAGGGATCTGTGTATATATAATTGTGTGTTTGTGTGCATGGAAAGCAGAACTACAATTCAAGTCAATACTTGGATTTAAAAATTTGCAAGATTTGTAAAAAGGGCAAGATTTTCTTTTTTCTAACAAAACCTTTATCTTAGCTGTTAAAGATGTTCTAAAACTTCTATTTTTATCTTAGAACTGTTTAATTTTTAATTTTAAATATATTAAACAGGGATTAAAAACAAAACTATGACTCTGGACAGTAGACTTTAATTTTCTGAGTAATTCTGGAGAATTCTTCTTTGAAAGTTTATTCTATGGACTATTTCTTAGTAAAAAGAAAAGAAAGAAAACCTTAAACGGTCTTTCCAAAATGGGAATCAATATAGGAGTAGCACATTTTTACAGATAAATCTTTTCTCCTGTCTGTGATTCCCCTGAAGCTAGAAACAAAGGACTGCAAAGAAAATGCTTACAGTTCTGGATGCTATTGCAATAATTGTAAAAGTACATAAGGAGAAATTATACTTTGGCAACATCTTCATTAAGAGCTCTCTGGTGGCTTAAAATGCCAACTGGAAACAGCGTTAAAATGTATTTATTGAGGTGGGAAAAGTGCATTTTACTGTATTTTTATGAACAATGTTTATTTCATAGGATTATTTTTACAGTTGGCCACGCTCCTGAAATATATATTTGTTCCACTGAGTACAGTAGTTTGTGGCAAATGGGTTTTTACATAATACTGCATTTTAAAAATTCTTTCATTTGTTTGGGAATTTGAAAAAAAAAAAAAAAGATGTGATTTGGTAGACAATAAAATTACTTTTATCTTAAATTCCTAATGGCTTTTTTATTTTGACGTCCTAGAGTGTGAATGCTTTGGGTGGGAGTCGGGGAGGTTCCTCCTGCTAGTCTGAGTTAGTTTGTACGTGTCTTTACCCATTCCGCTTATTCTGTTGTGGAGCAACTTAGTTGTAAATTTAATTTTCTTTTTTTTTTTTTTTATGGCTTATGAGAAAGCTTCTTAAGGGCCCGTGAAATTAAGCTCTTCAGTTGTGCGGGCTGTTGTTTGTTTTTTAGCAGCTTACACGTGGGTGTAATTATTTCACATGTACTGTTGCAAGCAAGATTACTTTCCTGCTTTTATACCTCTCCTACAGAAATGCTAATACTTATTTTGGGAGGTAGGAAAAAGGCTAAAGGATAGGTTTTCCCACAATTTTGGTTGGAGTGTCTTTGTCTGAGAGAGTTTCTCATGCACTGTTTGGGAAGCCTTGTGCCCAGCGATACCGTAAGCTTCCATCCTTCCCATCATTTAGCCCGGGCAGTGTTTCTGCAGCTCGGGGTGAGGTTCCAATGCAGAAAAAGAGCAGGTATCTGAGAAAGCCTGGAGGTGGACCAGCTCTGGACTTTGGAGTGCTACAGAGACCTCTGATGCAACACAGTGGATCGAGCCATTATTGGTTTTTTCCCCTGTTTAAACAAAAGGGCAAAAAAGCAAACCACAAATTCTGGAATATTTTGATTGTGGATTGGTGGATTATATGTACACAGCTACATTGTGGATTACAGCTGAATGTAGGGAATTCCCTACAAAGTAATGGATTTCTTCCTGCCCTTTGTCCAGGAAATCCTGACACTTAAAGTTGTACCCAAGGAGTATCTGTGGAAGCTCTCTTAGCCATGCTTTAGCTATCCAGATCCTCCCGTGGGAGGACTCCCTGCGCTACCAGTGATGTTGCCTGTGTATCTTGTGTCCAGGTCAGAGCTCATGAAGGAAGAAATAACAGCAAGCTGGGCTAGGGAGATTTCTTTGAGAAGTCCACAGCTATAATTAGAGATACTGACAGCCCAGGTTAAGCCCAGGATTGCTCCTACAGGGGTGTAATCAGTGCTGGAGGTACATGGATGGACCCTGTGGGGGTTGCCAGTCCTTGGATTAAAAAGCAAGCAAGGTGTTAAAGGCACCCTGAGAAACAACAGGCTCCAGAAGGATAGGGTCTGCAGATGTCCCTGGGATCTGCTCAGATTTTCAGTAAAGCAGCTCATTGTCTCTTGTTCAGCTCAAACAGTGAAGGGGATTTCTCATATCACAGCTGAAACAGAAGACTCTAGGTCCAGGAGGTGGTAAATCCAGGAGATGGGGTTTGAGGTAGCACTTCTCCAAAACTGATTTGGTGGTGGTTTCGTTGCTCAAGGATTGTTTGGAGTAGAGCTCCTTTGATACAGAACTGTGCTGGTTTTGGCTGGGACAGAGTTAATTTTCTTCACAGCAGCTAGTACGGGGCTGTGTTTTGGATTTCTACTGAAAACAGTGCTGATAACCCAGGGATGTTTTCGTTCCTGCTGAGCAGTGTTGACACAGAGCCAAGGCCTTTTCTGCTCCTCACCCCACCAGCGAGGAGGCTGGGGGTGCACAAGGAGTTGGGAGGGGACACAGCCGGGACAGCTGACCTCAACTGACCCAAGGGATATTCCATCCCATATGACATCATGCTCAGCATATAATGCTGGGGAAGAAGGAGGGGGGACACACCTTCAGAATGATGGTCTTTGTCTTCCCAAGTCACATGGTGGAGCCCTGCTTTCCTGGAGATGGCTGAACACCTGCCTGCCCATGGGAAGTGGGGAATGAATTCCTTGCTTTGCTTTGCTTCTGTGCATGGTTTTTGCTTTCTCTATTAACCTGTCTTTATCTCAACCCACGAGTCTTCTCACTTTTACTCTTCTGATTCTCTCCCCACTGCAGGGAGTGGGGGGAGGAGGTGAGGGAACAGCTGCGTGGTGCTCAGCTACCGGCTGGGCAAAACCAGGACAAGTACCAACCTCCCAGATGGGTGTTCATGGACCCCCACAACAGTGAACATCTGTGGTCAGGATAACTTCACTTGGGCTTGGCTACCCAAATCCTGAGCCAGTCTGCATTCAGAACGGGGCTAGTTTCGTTAGCAGGAAGACCCACGTGTCAGGAATGACACAAGTATTCCCTTCCCTAGTAGGGACTACTGATAAGTATTCTGGGAAAGAATCCTATTTTGAGTATCTAACCACGTTTGCTAAAACAGGTGTCAGCTGTAAATTGGAATGCTTTCAAACTTTGTTCTTTGACTGTGCTCAGGCTACGAGGTGTCTGTTTTTCTAGGGCTTGTTCAAAGTGCCTTAAAATTGATTGACTAGGCTGCTGCGAGCCTGTTCTTCTCCTGTAGAGCTTCAGGGTATACGTAGGAGAGAGGCTGCTTGGCAAGAGGGGAACATTTAGAGATACTTGCAGCAGTGAAAACTGCTTCATCCTTTTATTTCCTTTTTTCTGTCAGTTCTGCAGGAGTACCCGGAGGAGAAGGGTGGTGTGTTCTTTCTCCTCTGCAGCATAAACTGTAATGAACCAAATCTTTCTTGTTGCAAAAACCGTGTAGCTGCTCCTTAATGTTTTTCACAGATCCCTTAATGTCGAGGAGACCAACTGTGTTAGAAAAGGGGTCACCCCCTGCCCGCGTCGGGTGTTTCTGTTCAGCCCAGGCAATCGCTTTGAGTCCGTGGGACTGTGCCTGTACCTGTGGGGTTGAGTAAGTGTTGCACCACGCAGTCGTGACTTGCGAGTATGGGGATGCTTTTAAGAGGCAAATTCACTACTCCCGGTCTTTGGACAAGGTATTGATTCACCTGCCAGCGGGTTGTATGACGAGGCTTTCTGGAGGAAATGTGACTATGTTTTCTGTTCTTTGTAACAGCTTGTTTTGTAAAAGCAACCTGTAAATATCAGGGAAATTATAAGGAATAAATAGTAAAAAGAGAGGGTGTTGGTCGCCGCGACTATACAGTTAAATATGATGGAGGCAGAGATTTTCAAATAGTTTTTGAAGTTTTTACCATGAAAGCATTATGTTTAATTCATATGAATTGCTATTATTGAAGTGAGATTGTATCTAAAACTCAAAAACTTGTGTATGATTGGCTACATTTCTGTAAAAAGAAATTGGGATGTCCTGAATACTTCAGGATTTTTATGCATCTACTTGCTTTTTATTCAGCGCTCTCCCACCTTCAATTGTTTCTTTTACATAAATGCTGTGAAAATGGGTACCTTGAAAGCAGATAAATAGATACTGTAAGGAGGTAAGAAACTAAGCTGTCCAGGTAATTAGGCATATCTTACAGCTTTTGTCAGCCTAAATGTGGTGTTCACTCCTGACTGCTCTTTCAGCTGCACATTTACAGATCCCGCCAGCTGATGGCTATTCCAGAACACCTGGAAATCTTCAGATGTTTCCATAGTCAATGGGAAAATAAAGTCCTGGTGGGCCCCAGATGCAGGAAAGAGAGCATATGACCTCGTAAGCACCCTCCCTGCCCAAAACTTTATGATCCTGTGATTTCACTAATGTATCCTCCTCCAGAGCGGTTTCCTCTCTGAAAGCCACCCTTCTCCCTGCAGCAGCTGAGGTTGCATCGTGTTCTCAGCTGGGAAAGCCTCCGCAGTCACCACGTTCACAGCGAGTGAATCCAAAACCTTAAACCGTAAAGCACAGCCTTCCAGTTTGTCTCCGGCAGCCATTTCAAGGGAGGACAGTCGTTCTCCTTAAAAATGCCCTGGGATGGTTCACAGGCAGGTATTGATTTCACTTCTCTTCCCCCCACAGAGCAGAAAGCTCCTGGCAGAGGCGGCCGTCACGCGTGCCAGTGCTACGGTACGCACGGCGGGTAGGTCAGCATCATCTGCACCGCCCGTCGCCCTCTGTAAGTGATATACAGTGTGTCGTCACCCGCTGTCACACTGCAAGGGGAGTCTGATCTCATCTGTGCGCTAATATTTTATCAATCAAGAGAATCTGATATCAGGTTTGGGGTGGCTCTGTAGCCTGGGGGGTTCAGCAAAGCGTCAGTGTCTGGACGTATTGAAAACACAGTGGATACTTTTTTAAAAGTACAGATAGGTGGAGTTCATAGTGCTGGAAATAATTTAATGTCCCAGTTTGCTGCTGCAGGTGGGGATGGGAAAGGTGACGGCCACTCGCACAGGAGGAGGGCAGCTCCATGTTATGGACCTGCGGCATCCTGGTCTAGTAGGGTTTAGATGCACTCGGAGCTTGCTTGAATTAGTGGTGGGGACATTTGTTGCTCTGAAATTTAGTGTTCCTTCGATCTTATTAGGGGGAAAAAACAAAAGTTCCATGAATAAGTTATTGCAAAACCAGGTTGACCCATTCAAGCATGCAGATGTTTTATTTAAATATTCCTCAAATGTCTATTTATTCAGCATAACGCATGTATTATGCTGCCTTCTGAAATACGATATATGACTGTCAAACCAAATTGTCAAAACAACAACCTCGGTTTCTTTGTATGATACACAGAAATAATTACATTTCATGTACAGTACAGATGCATTTTACACAGTCATCAACAGTCATTCACTACCAAAACAGCATTTAAATCACCTAAAACACCAAAAGAATGTGTATTTCCCAAATTCAGAATAAAGTAATGATTTTGCATGTGACATATGGAAATAGGAGACAGGACTGGAATTCTGCAAAATTATTCCGTAAGCTGCATTTTAAAAATGAAAGTACAAGTTGCTTCAGGGGTATAACTGTTATGCAAGCGTATTGCTGTAGTGCGTTCTTTTTAGTCCATATGAAAAGGAGAATGAAGAGATTTTAAAAGACACGTGACCTGATGGAGTCAGTAGGTTTCCTGGGTTGTATGTAGTCTGTCCCAAATGGGCTTTAGTAACTGCCTTCGTGCAGTATTTACCTGATATAACCCGTGAAGAAATACCATGTGGCACAAAGAAGTTGTTGTTGCAGGTTGCTAATATCAAGGCAGTTTTTTGTACCAGCGACTGTTTGCCAAAAGGTGGGGACCAAGCCATTGTTTGTACGAGTAACCATGGGTAGAAGTAGGATGCAATTAAAAACTCTGGGCCCATTCTGCCTCTCTTGCAAACCCCGTTAAAACTGATGTAACCCACCAGCTTCAGCAGCCCTACTGCAGTTTTCCAACAGGGTGAAAGAGAGGAGAGCAGCGACAGGTCAACCCCGGCAGAGCTCCTCCGAAAGAGCCTGGTCCTGTCAGAGGACAGCCTGGCCTTCTGCTCGCTGTTCAGCTTTGAAAGAAATGTCGCAGCTCAGTTTACAATGAGTAAGTTATTCTGATTTGCAGAAAAAGTGGGAGGTTAATTGCAAATTAACCAAGCTTCCGAATTAGTAAATGATAAGGTAAGAGAGTAACGCATGACATTATATACCTCAGTTTAACTCTAATACGTGACATTGTATTTTGGTGTATATACTGTAGCATGATAGTCCATCATCTACTCTTCAATCTCTGTTGACAGGTAGAGAGAAAGACCAGTATTTGTGTGCAGTAAAAAGTGTATCATCAGCAAGTTTCAGTTTTTAGTGGGTGTTTTCTCTTAATGTAAATTTTCAGGTCAGTAGAATGCTAGCAAATACTGTACTGAAACATACACTACTCAAACTATTAAATAACTGTGTTAATTGTTTATTGTAATGGCATCTAATGCACTGAGCCTTTTGATTTATATGTATACTTTATTTTGCAGACATGCAATTATTTCTGATCCAGTGTTTTTGATGTATATATGTATGTATTGATATGCACATATTCCATGTATATTTGATGCATATGATGTATGGTATGTCATGTATATAGGCGGCATTATGATACATCTCCTAATGCACTTTCATGAAGAAAAATGACACTTTTTAATCAGAAGGGTTTCTGGTAACATCAATGTTGTTTAAAAATGAAGCCAAAAAGCCTTAACTAGAAGAGCCTCCATATTAGCTTTTAGGCCTGCCCATGTGGATAAATTTGAATTGAAATAAATTATATTTTTATAGCTTTGTGACCCAATTCATTATTCTATCAGTGTTCTTAGGTAATAAAATATCTTCACACTATATAAAGTCTCAAACAAATTTTAGGATGCAAGTTTACAGATAGTTACAAAAAGAATTTAGCCATCTTTCTTACTGAATGTCTTTTGGCGTCTTCCAGCATAACCAATACTCTGCATGCTGCAGAATGTCAACAAGGGAGGTTTGGAGAGAAGTGTTAGCTGATCCCAAAAACATCTGTTTTGTAAATTTAATTCAAAAAGGATTGATCCTGCAAGAATAAACCTCTTGGAACGAGAGGTTTGCTCTGAAAATACAGAAGTAGACAAGAGGTCTACAGAAGAAAGGACTATGTAGATTCATCAGTAGCCTTGAAATCCCAAACAGTACGGTAACGTTGGAGTGCACAACAAACCGTCATAGAAATAGAGGACAGCGGACAAAAGGAACAATGACTGAATAGCGCATTTGTGGTGCACGGTTTGGCTGTAAGATTATTTAAATGTTTGCATTTAGAAGTTTATAGTGTAGATGAGTTGTGTAAAACACCTTAAAAAAAGAAATCCTGATTCCTGATACAACAGGTGTACAATGACTTATTGCAGTTGTAACAGTACCTAGGAAGCAAGATAAAACAATAGTAAATATTGAACTAACTGAACACCTTTAGTTCACTAATGAGTGATTGAATAAGAAATACTGCATTTTTCAAAGGGAAGTTATTTGTACAACTACCATGGAACATTAACAATCAGCTTGTTGTAAGTGCACGGAAATGCCCCTTTCTACAGTAATATTTTATCATGCCTAATCTGAAAAACAACAAAAGTAAACTGAGATCACAGCTCCAAATAATTTCAGCATGCATTGTGGTTGTAGTTCTTTCAGTCAGTACAAACATCTTTCATATGAGCATTTTTTTCTTTCATTTTTTTGATAGTTTCTCAACAAGTTTGTGGTTTATTAACAGGAAAAAAAAAGAGACACGTTATCAAAATGTTTCTCGTTGTTTTGCATTCAGCAGGAACACAGGTTTGTTTCTATTTTTTGTTTTGCGTTTTCTTTTTTCTAAAAAGAGCTCTCATGATAAGAAGAAGCATCAATGGGGACATTTCATTGTGCTCATATAGTAAGTCAGGATGGTCACAGAAGATTCCACCGCACGTCAGATCGGAGAAGGGGTAAGAAACTCCTTTTGGTTCACGCGCTACGACACCGAAACCCACAAAGTGTTTTGTTTCTCCTGAACTTCTCGCTCTGCGGCCGCTGGCGCACACGTCAAGGGGCGTTGTCTTTGTCGGCTCTCTCATTCCTCGCGACTTGTTTCTCACTGCTCGAGCTCAGCTTGCACGTGGTCTTTATGCTAATTTATAAATAATTCCTTATTTTATAAAGCGGATACTCTGACAATGTTTCCTCCCGAATACTCGGGAGACTCTGGCCTATCATCTCCTTCGGGTGTGGTGACTGGAGGTGTCGGGATGCTAATTATTGCTGTAGTGACGTAAGGCTGCTCACAGTTTAGTTTAACGCACTCTTCCACTTTGGCGTTTAAGCTGGAACGGCTGGGGGAAGAAACAAGAATCCATGAAGAAAGAAAATCGTTGCTACTGCAAACCTCTCCTGTGCCCGATTCCACTCCCGCAGCCGGCCGTCGCCGTCCTGCCCCGTTAGAGCTCAGAGGAGCCCAGCGGCACCGTCCCACCACCCTGCGCCCCGGCAGCAGGTGGCCCATGGCCGTGTCCATGCACAAACCCCCTCTCTCCCTTCCTTCCCACCAGTTCAGCACTTCTAAAAGTTTCTCAGCCCATCCCCGAAGTGTTTCTGACCAGGGGAAGCATTTGAGCAAACTTAGCACAGCCAAGTGACTTGCTACGCAGGAAAGCATCGACGAAGGGGCAGTCCCAGTCTCCTGCGGATTCCTCCCTGCCATGCTTATTTAAGAACATTTTGTATGTTCTGTATCCTCAATAGTAAGGCACAGTGATATATGCACTAATTAAGGTTAACATGCCTGCGGAGCTGCTCCAGTACCTCAGCATCATCAGAAACTTGTAAAACTCAGACTGTTTTGAGGCGAGACTGGCATTTTGTGCTCGTGTTTTTAGCACAAAGCTGGTGCTTTGCGTTTTTACATACTCTGCGACTGGAAGAATGGTAAGTCCTCTAGCAGAGAAAGGATGGATTCAGGCAGAATATTCCCTGAAAAGCTGAGACAAATTGGAGCTTTGTGCTGGCCAGGAGGTCTCATTGCACAATAGCTGAAAAACTTCAGTAGCTACAAGCTGCTGGATTGTTCACAGCAGTGAAATCCAAACCTAGTAACTATACAAAGCAAGCTACTCAAAATATAACTTAACAAGAGAATCTCTATAGCAACTAGTGCTGAAAATGCTTCTTTTTTAAATGGCGGCATGTTTGATTTCAATAGAAAACACTTCTGAATCTCCTGAGACCCTTGCTGTGTTTTCAGAGGTGGCGTTCAGATATACCCGAAAGCCGAATGGTTTATTTTGTGAGAGTACCGATGTGTTCAGTAAATTATCGACTCTTACACTGTACTTTTATAACTCCTCAAACTAAGAAATACATATTTCTTACCCATTTCATATTTTTTATTTAGAAGACTCTTTCTTATGACTATCACACTTGGGACTCCGGGGATCGGTTTTATTTCTCTGCTCTGTGGAAATGCGCAGAAGTCTCATTTCTCCTGTGCTTCTGAACCAAACCACTAGAAACTGCAGGGACAGACCTTTCTCTTCCCACTTGCTCATCTCGATATCTGAATTGCACACTTTTCTATGCTAATTTTTTCTTGTTATGTCTTTGTACATGGCATATAAAGTTTGGTGCTGTATTTAGTTTGGGGTCCCTGGATGCTGCTCGCTGCAACTAGTACACAGTAGTTTGTGGGGAGGGCAGAAATGGATAGAGAGAGACTATCTGTTATTTTGGATCAAGCATGGAGCACGCTAAGTGCAGAATGTTTTGGTTTTGGATGACTGTTTGACGTTCATCTTTAGCCCCACGGCCTGCCTTGCAGAGGCCACACCACCTCCACATCTCTTCTCTCACGAAGAAAGGGGCGTCAGCTCTCGGTGCGCTGATGCGCGTGATGTACCTGTTAGACAGAGGCGTCCTCTCCACACATCTGATCTGGATGGTGCTGAGCTCTTGTACGCTGCCTGGGCGGCTGCCAGTGATGGTGGTGTTTGGGATGCGGTAAGTCTTTTTATGTCTTCGTGAGCAGCAAGTGCTGGTAACACCTTGTTGGGACGAGAGAGAGGGGCTGTGGCTGGGGGGTCTATTGACTGTGGAAACCTCCATGCAGCTCTCTTCATAGACTTGCTCGTCCACAAACTCGTGATTCTAGCCCAGAGGAATCCAACAAGGGGACAAAGCACACACAGAAAGATAATTAGTGTGAACATATTAATCATGATTGTTTAAAGGCTTAAATTGCACAACTGAATAAACTGGAAAAGTTATACAGCTTATTCTTGATTATAGTGTTTAGCCCATATTAGCCTGGGCTGAATACCAATACAAATGTAAACGCTGGAACAAAATGCTCAGAGCTCTAAACAAGAAAATGTTAATCCAAATTATTTTGTAAAATAGCACATGATTGTAATGTAGTTTGCATTATAAATATCCATATAATCTATGAAGTGCCACAAAATAGAGGATTATGTTTATTAATAAAAGTGCAAGTGGTGCTTATGTAAGTGCTCTAAATGTCATTTGGAAATAAATAAGATTTATTATATAGAACTGTAATAAAATAAAATTCATAAATATTTTCCAGATGAGTTTATAAAACTTCATTTTGAATTATGTGTTAGAAATCAGGATCTGAAACTGTGTGTTTTCAAGTATGCATCTATGTAGGAAGAAAAAGATTCAATTAATTAGAAGTTTTGATAAGAGGAGACAAGACAGCTATTTAAAAGCATCCAAAAACTTCCTAATTAGTGTAGGTGGATGTATCAAAAGCAGTTTAGAAGACTGAGCATTTAGTCAGATGAAGTAGTCTGTATTCATGCAATCTTTGCTTAATCCCAGCATAGACAATAGTCTTACAGGTCTGTCATAGAGCTGAATCCAAATTCAAGCAAATGGCTGGTTTATATTGACTCAGTAGGTGATTAGGGAACGTTTCACACATAGCCGTGATTTCCCTATTTTCTTTGTGTGCAAGAGTGGTGTTGCTTATAGTGGGGAAAAAAGAAAAAAATAAAAGGAAAAAAAAAAGTTTTTACAGTAATTTTAAAGTAGCAGTCCAACTAAAAAGAGACTAAGATATGTTCACATGCAGTTTGAGAAAACCTCCTTTTTTAAAAAAATCTTTCCACTTATTGCTGGAATCAGTCTGCATATCCTGAGAATGGTTTAGGGATCACGTTCTGGGTTGTTTTATGCTCTGCTCAGTCTCGTTCATTTAAAGTTTTTTAGCCTGCTATGTTTTTGTGTATTAGAATGAGAAAAAAATATTTTCCCCCTAAAGAGTGATGCACTAATTGGAAAGGTGCTGATGTTTTCCAGGAGAATTACAGTACAGTGCTAACAGAAAGTATGTGAGCAAAGTAAACAGAATCCCCTTTGTCGCCAAGTGTTTGCGACAAATGGAAATACCTTCATAGGCGAATTATTGTTATTTCCTTTTCTTCTTCACTCAGACATAAGTTGGTGTGGAATTGGGTGGTGTTGGAGAATGATGATTTTAATTGATATGGAAAGAAAGAATTTGCTTGAAAATTGACTTCTATAACGCATATGTCAGTCACAATCAAGACTTTGAATGTGATCACACAGTAGACATAAAATTCAGAGAGAAAAAATGACCTAATTGCCATCTTTAGATTACGTTCAGTGGCTTGCAGAATGTTTGCCAAGAACTCTGTTAGTTTTCCAATTAAAAGTAATTTTGTGCTTCCTAAAACTTTTATGGAGCAACCAAGAAGAATTCAATTTGTAGGGTCCATTAAATGGGGTTACTGAGTGAACTTTTAATATAGACTAGAAACATTTTGAAACGACGTAATGGCTCAAGTTAATAGATTTGATTATGCTTATTAATTAACTGTTCTTAAATCAGCTAAAAGTAGCCTGTAAAATATAACTTTCAGTGCAATTATTTTCATTATTAAGGTAATTTTCACAGAATTCCATAACGTTGCCCACACTCCATTTTTTTTTTAGAGTGGAAGAGATGTTATCCTATTAACTTTAAAGTGCCAGAAAAGAGAAAACATGCCCTTGCTTAGCATCCTCTGGACTGATGCTTATACCAAATGGTATTTCAAAGGATGATGAGAGCCTAAGAGGCTAAGAAGGTGCCTCACCGTTGCTTTTATACAATGAACCAGCAACTTGCCAAATTCCTCAAGCCGAGGGCCCAAAATTTCAAGTCCTCACTAAAATTTTAGGAATGCATGGTCTGACCAGACAGTTGCAGAATACAACTTGGAACCTCTGCATACGTTTTTGTCTCCACTTGTCATATAAACATCAGTGCCAGTGGCAGGACCCAACAAACAAGGAAAAAAGAAAGTACATTCTATGCAAATTTAGGAAACAAGATAATATTTGCTTTATAGGCTTTTTTTTTTTTTTAAAAAAAAAGCTCTGTTTAAAAAAAAAAAAAAAAGAGGTTTGCATATTTCACCATTATGATTAGAGGAAATATGAAACTTTGGGACCTAATTCCAAATGAATAGAATTTTTTTTCCATGATTTCTGTGAGAGTTTGACAAGACCTGTGGCTACTACTAGGGTTTTTAAATATGTTTGTAATGTTCAACTGTGGAACAATTTTTAAAATGGATTGCTATTACCAGGTTCTAGAACAAAATGTCTCAAAAATATTCCAAAAGGACCCAGCCTGAATCTTGGCAAAGAAAACACATTATACTCTATATAGGAAGCAAGACATGTTGTCCTGCAGCACATCATATAAAAATGAATACTCCACAAGTAAGAATGGAGAAGACGTAAGCACCTGTGGGATGGCATATTACTAAGTGATGTAACAACTGGGCCATTTTATTTACAAAGAAATGCTGTCGAAAGGAGAACATTAAATTATACATACATCACATTTTAATTTAGCAATGTCTGTTGGGGGAAAACTTTTTAATCTCTTTTTTTTACGAAAGAGCAGAAAGACTTTCACATTGATCTCCATCAAATATATAGCAGAAGCATTACTGAGTCTTCAAATGAAAATCTAAAACTAGACTATAAAGATAAGACAAAATACAATAAGTTCCACTGTGTATAAAAAACTTAAAGAGAAATCATACAATTTTTAATATGGAAATGGAACTTAAAAAACTAGATGTAAATTTGTAAATGCTGATTTAATGGATGTTGACCAACTTGCCTACAATACTAAGTAAATTCTACATGGCAATATAACCCCTGCAAAAATATAAAAATACCAGGTGATAATTTTAATGTGCCCTATGTGAAATTCCCAAATCTACAAAGATTAAATTCAATATAACTAATATTTATTTTCTTAGCTTCCTTGGAATGATAAAAGAGGAAACAATGTAAAATTAGGGATGTTTTGGGTTATTACTGTGACATTATCTGTCCAGAAATACACTGTTAGTAAACATGGCACTTTTAGTTATTACTGAATCATAACCCTGCTGTAGTGTACTGTCCTTTATGGCTGTATAATTATTCAGGAATTGACCAGGGAAAGCTATAGAGAGCATATAATAAATAGTCCTTTTGATTTATAGGGAGTTTCAAATCTAGATGAGCATATTTGGGCTGTCATGAATTACATCAGTGATTTCTATAGGGATCTCAGTGTCTAAACTGAAGCCCAAAGACTCTGAAGCTTTGCGCTTGCATCTGGAGTAAACACTTGAAGTTTCAAAATAGGATGCTCGAGGATCGTCTTTTACAGTCACTTCAGTGAGAATCGCGTTCACGTCAGAGGAAACACTCAGCAGCTCTCCCTGTACAAAAGCCTAACATTTACTCAGGCGAAAACCTGCTTTGAC
This sequence comes from Aramus guarauna, assembly GCA_013400195.1. Taxonomy (NCBI): domain Eukaryota; kingdom Metazoa; phylum Chordata; class Aves; order Gruiformes; family Aramidae; genus Aramus; species Aramus guarauna. The sequence goes on along the minus strand of VXBL01008506.1, from coordinate 367,279 downwards.
TGCACTGAGTATTGAATGAGTAAGGATTACAAATTGTGTTTTATGAGCTGTACTGCAGAAAAATGCAAATGAAAACGTTGTGGAGTGTATGAAAACCATACCGAAGGTCACGTATGCAGCATGGCTATGCTGGTGTCATCTCGCTGACGCCAGTATCTTTCACCCTAGATGAGGCTCTCATCCAGGATCTCTGTTATTTATATGCAGTGGGTATAATGCCTTAATATAAAATGGCTTTTCTTCCCAGCTAACTGCTTTCTTATAAAGGCTTATTAATGAGAAGAAATACCAAAACCATTCAAAATTAGGCTGGTGTTGGAACTCACAAGCAAACACAATTCTCTTTTCTTACCGTAGTTTTTTCCAGGCAGTGAAGCAGGTGGTGGTGCTGCGTTTCAAAGGAAGAGCCAGATTTGCCAACAAAGGCCTGTTCTTCTTCACTGGAGGACTGTTAATACACAGAACTCGGTATTATTCTCATTTGTGAACAAGAGGGCTCTTATCCAAATATTTGATCAGAACTAATCTGGATTGTACACGGTAGCATAACTGCAATGCTTCATCTACATCATATAACCCAAATTATTTTGGACCCGAATTATCTTTTGCATGTTTGTTTTTTAATCAAAATATTTTCTTTCCTTCCTTTGCACCTGCTGTTATATGTTTCCATCTTAGATCTTCTATGCATAGACGGAATAGTACAATTATGAGTGCAATCAACATGTAAGCCTTGAATGTTGAATCAACGCATGCTTAAAATTATCATAAATTTGAGTGTCAGTAAAATATTTTTTTTCCTGGGAAAGTGCCTCATTTGAAGGAAATTAAACATAGTTGTCCTCCTGGGATCATTTCATAGCACTAAAGAATTTGTGGTATTGCTGCTTACACAAAAATTCATGTCAGTGATCCCAATCTGCTGAGTTTGGAAAGCGTATAGCAGATGTTACTGACACAGAATGAAGAATTAAGTAGAAAGCATCCACTGTTTATTAATTGTTTTCATAATTATTCACTAGAAAGCAGAAAACTAAATGGGGGAGGAAGTGGGATAATAGGAAAGATTACAATTTAACTTTGGGATATTTGAAATCTGCATGGCAATTAAGCTATTTGGTGTCTTTTTAGTTCAAAGATTTGAGTTCTTTCAAGCAGAGGAGGAAGCGAGGGCTCTGGCTGCTCGTCTTTTGTGCCAGACCGGACGGATGGACGGACAGCCACTTCCTCCTCTTCTGGCTATAGGTTAAAGCGTTTGGCTTTTTAACACGTACTGAACAGAAAGGGCATAAAGGAATGAAAGCCTTCCTGTATCCCTCAGGGAACTGCCTCAGTGCCAGAAAATGGCAGGGATTAAAAACCACTGTGTTTTCAGTCTTTCTCAGCTGGCTGCAGCTCCGAGCGGCCGCGGCGCTGTCTCCGGCAACGCGGGTCGCTGTGGATCCCAGCTGCTGCCCGGGGCTCGCGGCCCTGCTCCTGGCTTCCTCGGCAGGGGTAAGGGCGGAATTTGCTCCAGGTAGCATTAGATTTCCAGGCATCTCCGTGAGGTAGTCACCGAGATTGTCCTTAGAGCAAAGTAGGCACTTCCAGGGAATGCTCTTCACTGCAACGCCCCGCAGTGCCAATGGCACCCCAGAGCTACCTCTTTCCCTCGCTGGTGACGAGGCCTGGTTTTGTCACCCATGTTCTACCTGTCTAAAGACAAATGAGACAAATCCAACCTACCTCCTGAGAAGCAAACACTGTAATTTATTAATGAGGTCTTCTACAGGATCTAACTGTAAAAATGTGGGTTCTATTTGAATCCAGCGTTTCTAGCTGGCCATTTCCCTCATCTTTTACTACCTCGTCATCGACTCTCATAAGCTTCCTTCAACAATAGTAATTGTCCAATTTATCCTTCCTTAATCTACCTCTAAAGATAACATTACCTAAAGACCTGAGCCGACTTGCCCTGGTGATAAATAGAATCAGCTACTGCCGGGCTGTCATTAAGCTGTTTCTCTGGAGGCCGAGGATACAAAAACTTTACCTGCTGCAGCTGGTTACTCAGTAAGCCATTTCGTTTGCTCTGCATGTAGGCATTAGCGCTCCCACTCTTGGCTGCACGAATTCGAGCAAGTCTGGCTTTCTGTGTAAATAGACAAAAGGAAGAGTGCCACTTGTACTCGTATCCATTATTCTGTTTATCTAAAACTGCTAATTGGAATCAGCTGCTTATGAATACCAGCATCATAACCGCTGAAAGGCTGCACTGCATCCGCCCTCCAGGTGGAGCAAATCGTAAGTGCCTTCCCGTTTAAAATGCAAATGACAGAAGGTTTTATTTGTTTGCATGCATTGGCTATTAAGAACAATAATTTTGAAGCAGGGGTTAGACAGATCATCATGTAAACACCTTTATTATTATTATTATTATTGCTGTAACTGTGCCGCTCCTTATGCCTTGTGGGTGAGGAACAGGGGCATCCATCTCAGCTGCTCCTGCAGTGAAAACCTCTCTAAAAGGGAAGAAATGGTTCAGAAAAAACATAATATTGCAACTGCTGTGAGATGGTTTCTCAGAGCCTTCCGGGTTTTTAGAGTGGCAGAATGTGGTAGTGTTTTTTATGCTGTCTCCCAGCTAAGTTCCTGAATGCTTGCCAGGCCTTAAAAAGCCTTTTTGCCTCTTCATGTCTATTGGTGTAATACTTGTCCTCATTGGGCATAATCTGTCCATAACCTGATTTTTCAGAGACTGCAGGCATCAAATTGCTGAGAGAGATCTGAGCAGGTGAGCTTCATTGCTTGTGAAGGTGACTTTCATCCCAGAGTAGAAGGTGGCTCATAAGTGAAGGACACTTTGCATCCACTGACTTTTGTAGAACAGTTAGAAGCCAAGATTAGGGAAACGCGTGAAGGAAAGACTCTCTCAACCAATAATATGGAAAGCAGAAGCTTTTATGGGATTTTTAGGATGGCATCCTGGTTCTGCAATTTTTGTGGCTGGTTACATGTGTGAGAGGGAGTCTGGGTTTATTTTCATGCATTGGTTTCTGATTCTGAAAACCAAATGCCGAGCAGCATCTGGAATTGAATGGCTGCTGAAGCACTGAAGGAAACACAGCGAAGAACTTGAAATACTGACTTTGATATATTAATAGGCATCTTCATATCTGATGATATCTCAGTTGATATTTTCAGAAAATAGAGGGAACATCTTCACCCCCCCTCCCCCCAATTTATGTGGCATTAAATGTCAGCATGAAATGATTGAGAATCCCTGAACACTTACAGAGGGAAGCAGCCCGGTCACTGCAGCTGCCAGATCTCTCTGGCATGATTAATAATTAACTGACTATGAGGAATGACTCAACACCACGCTTCTTTGCACTCACAGCCTCAAACTTGCAGATCTTCTCAACAGCAAGCCAAGAAATTCATGAAAGCTAACAGCAAACATGGCTAGAATCTGGCTTATGTTATATGTCATGTATTTATTATCTTTTAATTGTTCTGAAAGAAAATAAGATAATGCTGTGCATGAGTGCATCACTGAGTCAAAAAGCCCACATGAGAGGCTGTTGCCTGATTTTGTGACATATTGGCTGTTTCAGAATAACACATAGGTTTGTCACCTTCCTTGGTGCACACAGCCTTTCCAGCTATGTGGTTAATGCACCTTATTCTCGTGGTAAGGAGTGAAGTGCCCAGATCACCTGCACGGTGCATCTGCACAGGTGAATTCCTACCTTCCCCTTCCTCCTGTTAGCACTGAAAGGACACCTGCAGCCCCACACTCTGTCACCCTGGGTCAGTCTCCAGAGACTGGACTGGGGGTAAATGTCCAGTCAGGGCTCTTTCACTGAGCATCACGGCTGACCAGCGCCAGGCAGCCCGGCGTGCTGCAGGGAGCCACCTGAGAGGACAACACGCCAGGATGGCCTGGCGTCCCCAGGAGCCCACCAGTGGGAGGAATGGTTAACAGCTCCGACCCTCCAGGCTCACACGGGCTCCTTGGTGGCACATCCAGGACCAACGATGTGGCTAGGGCTGAGCCCTGGCAATTAAAAATCCCCTTGGGCAGGTGGAAAATATGTTATTTTCAAGGTGGAGCTCTTGAGATGCAACACCAGCATGATGGGCTGAAGGCTGGGGGAAGAGATTTACTTGCACCGCAGAATAGTCATGGGTTGGGACATGTGCACTGGGTTATGCTCATAAAAATATTAAAGGTCTCTCTTAGCACGACTGTTTAGCCTTAGGAGCTTGAGACGCTTTAGAGATGCCTTTGCAGGGTGCAACATGAAGTCCCATAAATAAGTGATTTCAGTCACAAATGTTTTAGCTGTGGTACTTTTCAGTGTGCTCTTTATACAGGGAGATTCATTAGATTTAATGAACAAACATTTTATGTACATTAGTTATGCTTTTTCTTTTAGCATGCATATTCATTTTCTCTTTCAGTGATTGAAGCAATAATTATGGTGCAGCACCATTTAATAAAGAAATATAAAAAATATAATGGTTCATCAGACTATCTTAATATATCAATGTGCTGCAACACATATAATATGAAGGTTGTACTTTCCATGTGACGATTTCAAATTGCTTTGCAAATATGAATTTATTGCGTCCTAGAAAGCTTTTGTGAGGTGGAAAGTAATAGCTTACATCTTTCTAGCTGAGATTCATTCAGATGGCCTGAATTTACATCATTTACCAAAGAGAAGACAATAAATCTGTTACCAAGACAGGAACCAGATATTGTGGCTTCCATGCTTATACTTCAGCTTACAGAAAATACTACTGAAACTGGAGGTGTTTGCAAATCTGTTAAAGTNTTTTTTTTTTTTTGTGCTTCTGCCTATTTTATATCAGAGCCTGTAGCGTGAGTAGTCTAGTGACTCCTCACAATTCCCGTCAAGGAATCATTAAAAGCTCATGTCAGCCACAGGATTTTAAGGGCTGTGCGCTGGGAATTGAATTCCCATGAAGGACACCAAAATGATGTGATGACATCAGGAAAACTGTGATTACAGAAGAACCGTATTTTTCTTTAGTCTGTGAACTGCATTCTCTGTCATGTACAACTGAAAGGCAGTGATAACTGCTCCTTTCAACCACTGCAAAGCCCTTCCTAACTCTCTCTTTTCATGGAATATCTAGCAAAAAAGGAAAGGATTAAGTTCTCCTGCAGTAGATTGTCTTATTTGCTGTGAGCTTTTCCCTGTTAGCCATTGAATGCGAACCTTTGATTTTGGTAATTTTTACCCTGTCTAGGACAAAACCAATGTAGCTGAAATACAGTTCTTCTACTTATTCTGATGAAGTTCTGCCATAATCATCTCATCTGAAACTTCCTAAAGACATTGATGATCAGCTCTAATTCTTACCACATCCCTTGTATTTGCACTGAACTTCTCTTTTGAATGCTTTGCGTTTTTTTCTAGCTTCAAATTTTACAATTTAGAGGTGGATCCTTGTCTATGGCTGCACTTACAGAAACCTTACAAAGGGAATTCACTGTTATTCAACAACAGCTAGCTCTGTCAGGTTTAGAAACAGAAGCATTTATTTTCACAAGGTTTTAAGTAGTGCTAAGTGTAGCACTGTGGGGTATTTACAACATCCAGCTTTTAACACTCAAGATGCCCTCAGCTGTCCAGCTGTGTTAAGAGAGAGATTTTATCAGGAACACTTTAGGGCAGGGCTTATTGCGGTACTGGGAATCATTTTTGGCAAGAGCCTCTCTTCAATTTGCTATGTAAGAAGCCTAGGTAGCCTAGGTAATTTAGTAATTAGATAGCTCCTGTTGTCTCTCTTCTGCTGCTCTCCAGACTACATAACTATCTTACTATCAAAACTCAAAAATTGCTAATTCCTTACCTTGTATTTATTATTCTTTAATGATCTTGTACAATTAAAAGATAAGAATTCCTTCACAGTCATTCTGTGTGTACTGGTTTTGGTCGGGACAGAGTAAAATTTCCTTATAGTAGCTGGTATGTTTTGGATTCACTGTGCTGAAAAGTGTGTTGGTAACCCAGGGATGTTTTAGCTACTGCTGAGCAGTGCTTACACAGAGCCAAGGCCTTTGCTGCCCCTCAGGCTGTCCTGCCAGCGAGGAGGCTGGGGGTGCACAAGGAGTTGGGAGGGGACACAGCCAGGACAGCTGTTTTTCTTGGTTTTGATCCCCCGCCTTGTTGTGTTGTTGTGTCCCGTCCCCCCTGTCCCCCCCTAAAAAATTATTAAACTATCTTTATCTCATGTCACAAGTTTTTGCACTTTTACTTTCTGGGGTTAAACCACGACACTGTGGCTCCTAGAGCAATGACCAAAATTGTCCAAAATTCAGTCACAGAATCACAGAATGGTAGGGGTTGGAAGGGACCTCTGGAGATCATCTAGTTCAACCCCCCTGCTAGAGCAGGATCACCTAGAGCAGGTTGCACAGAATAGTGTCCAGGTGGGTTTGAATATCTCCAGAGAAGGAGACTCCACAACCTCTCTGGGCAGCCTGTGCCAGTGCTCGGTCACCCTCAGAGTGAGGAAGTTTTTCCTCATGTTCAGGCGGAACTTCCTGTGTTCCAGTTTGTGCCCGTTGCCCCTTGCCCTGTCTCTGGGCACCACTGAAAAGAGTTTGGCCCAAACCTCTTGACACCCGCCCTTTAGATATTCCTAAGCGTTGTTCAGATCCCCTCTCAGTCTTCTCCAGGCTAAACAGACCCAGCTCTCTTAGCCTTTCCTCATAAGAGAGATGCTTCACATTGTTATTTACATCAGTTTTTGTTTGGCTTTTCATAAATCCATCCTACATGTTTGCTTTCAAGTGAAAAATCAAGCTCACATTTCATGCTCTGATTTTCTAATTTTCAGTAATTGCAAATAATTGACTTCAGATTAGTTGACAATAATTTATGGGACGTCAGCATGCAGTAGAGAAGAAAATGCTGTTTACTTTGTACATTAATGGATATGGAATTAAATAACGTTCATATATTTGTTGAGTTGTCTTTGCTTTCACAATCTATTAAAATTATTCTCAGTAAACACAAGTTTTACATACTTTTGTGCTAAATTCCAAAATCTTGGGTAAGTTATTCTGTTAGTTATGCCTCTGCAGCCCAATGAGAACAATAGCCTATCTCGTTTAAAGAAGTCATAATTACTAGTAGGGTTCCTTACTGCAAATGCTCAGCTCTAGACTGCCAGGTGCTGTTAAGCAGTTGTTGTTGCAATTTATCCTACAGCTATTTATAATTATCTAGTAAGTAATTATTCATAACTTGACAGATAAATACATCATGTAAAATCAATAAATAATAAAGCCAAGCCAATCTTCAGGATATATTTTGCTATGCAAAGGCAGAAGACCATACTCACGTGAAAGATTCAGCTTGAATTTTATATATTAAGTTAGGTTTTGGAGCTGATAGCTGTTTGGGTGTTCTGTTGAGGCATCATGCAAATTCACTCTAGGGAGAATGTGCTTGGGCAACTAAAATTAAGGCTCCTTCAGTTATCAGATAATGAACAATAACGAGCAGATGGACTCACACTTAGGACTTGATGGCCTAGAGGATAGAAGAGGATCTTCACAAGATACAGAAAACTAGATGTATGGAAAACAGGGAAGGCAAGGAATGCTTCATTTGGGGTGAGGACAACCTTGTCATCGTAAGAACTGCTGCAGGAAGTTGAGATGGAGCAGATGGATGTTCAAAGAGGGTAGCTATGCCTCCTCCTTTCCCTTCCCTGTGAATATGGCACTGTGAGGGTCTAGCCATATCTTAACCTTGGATACCTATCAAATATGGAATGGGAAATTGTATGCACGATTACCTAAACCTTTCTTTTTCCTTTTCTATTCTGTCCATTCCTTTATACATGGACCAGTCACAACACATCTACCATTAACTTTGCCACCTGAAAGTACTGATGGACAACCAAACTAACTTGAATTCTTGAAATTCAAGCAAAGAATTCTAGCAAAGAAAAGCTCCACAAATAGGATTCTTCAAAATTATGTCAGTTGTGATAAATCTGCTTGAGGAAGAGGCATAGTAAGACTATAGGGCATAATTAGTTCTGCCCTGAATGCCAATATCTATCTATCTATCTATCTATCTATCTATCTATCTATCTATCTATCTATCTATTGTCAGGATAGGTTAGATCCTTGGACCTTATTATCTGATAGAAGAAAATGTTCTTTTTTTTCTTTATTTTTTATTTTCATATCTCCTTTTCCTTTTTTCTTTCATATTCTGCCGATCATTAATGTGCAGCATCTTTTTGCCAAAAAGAAACAAATGAGATTGTGTAATCTTGAATGACTGTGCAGAACTTAGTAAATGCACATACTGATGGTCACATGGCTCTTGAACAAACCTAATATAAGTGACAAATTTTTTTCTGCTGAAAATTGCCAGTGCTCTTGGGACTAGATTTCAGCTCTTCACCGGAGAACTTTGTCTTGAGTTTCCTTACAGCCCAAATGTTTTGCCATTTCTGAATACAACCTTGATTAAACTTCTGTATGAGATACTGATAAAGTAAAAGTTGCACAATTCAAATATCCAACTCTCTCAATCAGATGGAAGCTGCTGTAGCCCGCAAGAGGTACCATCGCCTGCAGGGATTCATGCTGTGCTCCATGAAATAGCACCTTTTTCCAACTTATGTTCTTCAGCCTCAGAGAACAGAAATAAGGTTGGTGCCTAGGGAAACATTTATTTTAGAAAACTGTGTAAAGCTTCTATTGTATTGAATGAAGAAGGAATTTCAAACTTCAATTATGTGACCTTTCTGCTTGAATATTCTTATACAATGCAGGAGAACCCTCCTGTGGAATGCAAGGCTATACTTCATAGCTAAATATTGCTAAATATGGATTATACAGTACCCAAGAAGTGCTGTTTGTTGATTTTTTTTCAGTCCATCAGAGCAATATTCAGTTCAAAATCTCAGTCATTTTAGATTGACAGAGATTAGCTTTGCAATAGGAGATATCAATGAAACACATATCCATTGCTAAGTTAATTTCTCAAAGCCATTTTCTCCAAAGAAAGAAGGGCATAAACACGGTCAGAGGAAATCTTTCGTCCTTGCTGTTGGCACTGTTCTGGGAGCACAGGAAAAGACACTTGGCAGGATTGCCATTCATCACTTCATATTCCTGTTTGAAACATACAATGAGCTCATTGTTTTGCAAGGAGAAAAAGCCAGTTATTAACTCAAGCAGTTTCTATTCAGGAAGAGATTATGGGGAACATCAGCCAGTCTGCCAATCTAATTTTTGCAAGGTATTTTCTAGTGTCCATCTCTTTTTCACTGGCAAGTGTAAAGCAGGCATAGAAAATTCTGTTTCATGACATGCAGTAGGAGACAGTTTCTATCTGAAGGAAGGCTGGTTGTGTCTGCTGTTATTATGAAAGCACAGAACAGGCACATTGATTGCTGGGATCAAGCAGATCTGTTACCCATGACTGGTGCAGCGCTTGGAGGCACAGTAATGAAGCGCAGTGTTCTGGCTGATACATGCTGTTCTTTCTCTTTCTGCTGCCATTACACAAACAGAACTGAAAAAGTTCTTGACAAAAAATGAGTAGTCTGGAAGTGATGTGTTCTCTGCATGTTCCAGCTGTGGGAGAGGGGAATACACAGATGGAAGTAGCATGTGGGGCAAAATGGCATACAAAAAGGTGGATGGAATTAGTAGATAGGTAAGGTATGGTATTTGGATCACTGAAGCAGCCTATATTTGAAATTTAGTTTCTAGAAAAGTGTGACATTTCTGTGATCTGGCTGGTTTCTTTTATGGCCATTTTCCTCATCTGACATCATTATTCCAAGATGTGACCATTAACGGGTGCAGTATCTTCAGCCTGGGCCTATGACTGACTTTCTTGGCCATGTACTTCTGTTTCTCCTGATTTTGAGATATTCTGAGAATGGTATTACTGCATACATTTACTTAACTTCCTTTTTATTAAGAAATCAGTCAAAAAGGTGGCCAGAAAGAAAAACACAAACATTTTGTATCTTTAAACACGGTGCTGTTGTCTTTATGAGGCAGATTAAGCCTGTGGCTGCCCGTGTTCCCTGGTCTATGTATGTAGTCCCCAGCCATGGCCTGCCTGCCCTGAATCACTGGAGACTCAGGACCTCTGAAGAGGAGCCACAGGACCACAAAAAGCCCAAGTGGTGACACGTCAGCCTTGGCAATCTTGCAACCTGTGTTGCATCCAGAACCTTCTGACTGCTACCAGCAGAGGAGCAGAAGGCAATGCATCTCGGCTCCTGTATCAGGGCTTCAGGTGCCAATGGAGGCTGGCTGAGCTGCTTCGCATTGCATGGTTGGGTAAAGTGGATTGGGACCAGTACATTGGCAGTGATGTGGGGGTGAAAGTGACTGCCCAGGCTTGGCTGCATCTCTCCTGGTAAATAGTTCTTCCTGACTCCTCACCTTGCCCATACGAGATGGGGAGGAAAACTGTCTTGTTGAAGAGCTAGTTGATATTTTAGTGAGAGACTCAGCAAATCAAGGAAGCTGGAAAAACAGACTTTTGCTTTTGGCTTTTCCTGAGCAAGCTCTTTTTCTGAAGTCTTTTAAGCAAACTAGAGCTGATGAGACAAGTTCCCCAATAATCAGAGTCCCCAGAGACTGAACCTGAGAATTAAACATATGGATTAGTGAAGCAGGCTGTTAGGGTAGACATTAAAAATCATTATTAGGTTTTTGGGGTTTTTTTGTTGGTTGTTTTTTTTCTCAGAAGACTCTAGTGGAAAGAAAGTCTGCCTGAAAAACACAGAAAAATCTTCAGTGGGCGGGACTGCAGCTATTGTCTGAAAATACTAGATCTAGTCTAATAAGTAGGATGAATTGCTACAATAATAGATCTGTAAATTTTGAGAGAGGAGATAAATGAACTTCCCCCCCCCCAAAAAAAACAACCCCACAGTATTTACATCTAGGACAAGGGCTAGCTATGTAGCACATACATATAGTAGTTTTCTTGCTAAGAAACCAAATTCACTTTGAGGATGCACAGCATATCACAAGTCATATTTTATCTATTGCTCAACAACAAAAAGGGGAAAAATTAGGACCTCACCTTTTGTGCCCTGCGTTTGTCTGCTCGTTGATTCTGGTGGTAGATACGGCTGAAGTTGGAGACAATTACAGGAACTGGCAGAGCAATGACTAAGACCCCACTCAGGGAGCATATTGAACCAAAAATCTTGCCAGCTATTGTCTTCGGCACCATGTCACCATACCTGGGTTAAAGAAAACAAAACATTTAGTAAAGGCAAAATCTCTTCTAAGTATTGAACTGCACGATAGATTTCCCTTCTCTTGCAAATAATAATCACTGCATATAAATAATACTTTATACACAGATGCATACATATACTGCTTGCTCAGTGTTATGCCCACATAATTTTAATTTCAAGCTAATGTTGGGTATCCTGTCCATCAAACTGTGGGCATCTATGTTCTACCTGCTCTAGTCTTCCCAGGCTGTCTCTGTTGCATTGGAAAGTGGGTGACCTTGCTAAGGAATAAAACTCAGTGTCAAAATTAAGTCCTTACCTTGTTTGCTTGTTGGAAGAGCTCAACACTTTCCATTGGCAAGATCCTAGGGAGACCAGTTGGCAAGTTAGATGCCAAGCTGGATAATCTGTTGTGTCCCTAAGTTGACATAGTACCATAGGAGGGTGGCGCAGTTTTGGAAAAGGTTGCCCAGGAGATTGTGGACTTTCTATCTTTGGAGATTTTCAACACCTGGCCAGACAAAGGTATGGCTGACCTAAGCTATTGTTGTTGATAGGCCGCCTTTGAGTGGGAGGCTGGACTAGCTGACCTCCAGAGGTCCCTTCTGCGGTCTAGCCAAAAGCAAACATGAAAAACTTGAGCCACAAGCAAGCAACGAAACAAAGTCTAACTGCAAATCCTGGAAGTGCTCAGAATTACTAGGGCTACCACCTTTCTTTATGATGTTGGATATTCTTTTGTCCAGCAAGTAAGAACATAGTGCTGCTGAAGTATGTAGAGTCACTCCAGCGACAGCTTATTAAAAAATACCAGCTCCTTGCACTCTGCTGAGTGCCATATTCTATAGACAAGTATGTAATTAGACACTACAGAGTTTAATAAAGAGATAAATTACCTTCTAGTACCATTCTGTTTTTTACTTTACTGGATTTTAAGTTATTATTAAACATTGTTTGTGGCATGTGAGTTTAGTATGCTTGTGAGCAGAGAGATAGCACATTCCCTATTGCAAAGAATTTATAAACTGTTAACACAAGAAAAGGTAAGAAATAAAACTGCAGGAGGGGCAGTGTTTGGAAAATGCTACCTGGAAGACAAAACCTGTCTGTTCAGCAGGAATTGGAAATAATAATAGAGAAGATAGGAGGGAGTCTTCAAGTCACATGGTCCAAACTGTGCACCTAATCATGAGAAAGAGGGGATACAGGGATGAGGATATCTGATGATGGAGAATCTATGTGGGGTTAGAGAATACCTTCTAGGAATGAGAGCTCAGCATATGTCAAAAGGAGATTATGTGTCACCTTGTAGGTGAAGATGAATGGTGTGTATTTTGTAAGATAAGAGGAAGGTTTTTAATCTAAATATTCAAATAAATTGTCATCCAGGCAGATATAATATAGATGACCAAGTCTCTGACTACTGACAAAAATTATGTTATGTAAAATAAATGTTTAGTTGCTTTACAAAGCATGCTCAAGTGTAAAATATTCACAGGAAAAATTACACTAAGTTTTCTACCAGTAAATCCCCCCACCTGCTCAGAATTCGAATGTTATTAGTTTCTGATTTGTGACATGCATAAAAAGACATAATGTAATAGAATCCATCTTCTAAATTATTAATATAGCTGGTCTTAATTACAAGATGTATAAAACTGGAAAAATGCTAGAAAAATAGTCATGCTCTCCTTCACATCAACATTTGCACCTCACAAGAGAGGCATTTTTGGTGCTTGTGTTCCTAAGCCGGAGCTGACTATCAGCTGTCAGGAGTGATGCATGCCCAGCCGTTCTTTCCTTTGGGCAGGGAAGTGGATAAACGACCTTTCAAGGTCCCTTTGACAAATAGGATCCCCAACACCTAACTAACCACAGGTTTTTCTTCAGGTGGAGTGGTGAGGTGAGTGGTGGGCCAGGCTGGTGAGCTTAGGGGAGAAGTCCTAGGATAATCATTGCCAGAATGCAGTAGTTGTTACTGTTTTACTTCATCCTTTTAGATACAACCCAAGTATTTTCTTAAATTCAATCAAAGTGTGTCAACAGAAAGCCATTTAAAAGGTAATATATATTTACACACACTTGACACAACCAGATCTTGGAATGGAAAATTTACACATGCCCGGTACTACTGGAACATATCTTTTAAATTAGATTCCTAAACCTATATTGAGATGCCTATCACTTGAAATGTGAAATTCCTGAACCTTCATAAGCTCACATTGTCACCGATGGCTGCTGTGGACAGAAGGCATTTGTGGCTCTAATTAATTTGGTTTGAAGTTGCTCAGGGATATAGTTCATCTTGTTAATAATGTGACACTGTAATTATGTGAATCAAGTGCAAGCTGATGCTTAAGGAGTGGTGACAGGAACTATTAGCTGATCTATCTCTAACATTTCAGTATTTATGTGTGGACCTACCTACTGACATAAAGAGATGCCTTTTCACAGTATTTCAGTGTTACAGAGCGCAATAAAAAATGAGGATTGTTTGATATATGAAGGTATTTTGCAATGTTTTTCTTACCTGCTGGGCAAAATGTCAGGTAGATGGATATACTGCTTATTTTTAAATAATTTGCTTTTGATTATTTATCTATTTCAGCTTGAATAAGTTGTAGTATGGTGACATTTTCCAAGTGTAATGCTGTTTGTCCATTGCTTAGTGCTAATAAAGTCGTTCACATCATTAATAACTCTTACATAAGTAGTTTTTCTCCTGTTGATAAACACTGTGTTGGAGATGTTTAAATAAAATTATGGTCAGAAAGAATGATTTCCAAGAAATCAGCCTTCCTGCACAGGGTGAGAAACATATTTGCTCACATATTTGTGACAAAACCGTTTTTACTACATTTACCCTGGTTAGCCTTGCTCTCCTCAGAGACAGTGACACAGATTTTAGTCTAGTGTAGGCATGACCAGAATTGTTAATAAAGTTCATCCGGCTGGATTAAACATTACCTTTAGTTATACCTCATATATCACTGAATACCACCAGTGGAAGTGGATGACATAAAATGAAGGGAAAATTTCTTCCTTTACCTCACCTGTAATTTGCTTTCTTCTTTGAAAAGTCTAAACTAAAAAAGAACGTAACTCCATCTTCATATGGCATGGTAGCTTTTGGTGCTTGTATTTCAAAGTGGAAAAATTATACTTGATCTCTAAACCAAATTCTAAATTCTGCAGAAAATCTGATCTCTTCAGTCATGGAGACAACAAATATGGAATCTTATTAAGCAATTTTCACAGAGCCACTTTTCAAAAGGAAACTATTTCAAGGTTTTATCTGGTGCTACCCTGTTTGTCTCACTGCTCTTCAGACTAACTGTACACATATTTTCCTTTATAAGCTTTTTTCCTGGCTGCAGTCTTTTCATAGCTTTGTGCATAGCCTGTTCCACTTACGTCTATTATTGTGGCCAAAGCTCAAGTCAGTCTTTGGGCATTTGTGATTTGTACTGACAATCTAATTTTGTACCATCAAAAGTGTCATCGCAATATTGTATGCTCTGGATGAGTGAAGAAAAAGAGATGTCATACCGATCCCTGTTATCAATCAGGTGCATTCTACTTCATTAGCCGAAAAGGGAAGGGAAAAGGCTATGACAAACTAGATGTGTCAATCAAGTCTTATCAAATCACAAGTCAGAAACTACACGATCAAACTAATGCCTGGGTTTCACTAGACGTAGTCCAGGCAGGTCAGACATGTGCTACTGCTCGCAGTCCATGGGTATGCGTTCACTGAGTGACGTCGTACAAAGATGGACGGATTTAGAGGCACGTGAGTTTGTCTCAAATGTTTGTATTCAACAGGAGACAGACCACTTTTGCGTATTTGACTCCTTACTGCAACGGAAGAGCGCGAGCTGTGGACTCCTTTATTTTGCAAATACTGGTTCTTTCACAGCACTGATCTGAGTAATACGGGCGTGATTTCCTACAGCTTTGCACAACAGATTTGAGGGCATGAAATGCAGCTTGAATCACACACAAAAGATTGAACTGTTGTAATAGCTTGGGAAACACGAATGTACTTGGGTAAACAAATGCACATGCTGTAACACAAGCCTTGCCACGTCAGAGCTTAGCCGTGGACATCCACCTGCCGAAGCCATACTGCTTTTCTAGCGGATAAATAGAATATGTCTGATGTTGCATAGGCACAGTTCAAGAAATCTCAGACAACAGAGGCTGTATTTGTGGCGTCATCAGCTATTTATCTTATTCCTGAATCTAATGAAGACTGGGTTTTGATGGCTTTAAGATGGAATATTTCATAAGTCAAAGGTCTGAATTATAATTAAAATGAGTCATACTTTTTGGTCATTTTTCTTTGATGTGATCAGAGAAGGTCTTTTCCTTAATAATCTTAAAAAATGAGAGGGACAATGTTGCTTATTTAAATTCTGTTTGTTTGGAGTAATTTGGAGTAACACAGAAGTAATTTTTTTCAAGCAAAAAATAAGTGTATGTGGAGGACAAAATACATAATCACAGAAATTGAAATTTAGTCATATTTTTGTGTGTGTTTGACAGATCAGAAATTCATATTTGGAATAGTGTACTTTGGATAGAAACATCTCCCCCAGGTGACCTCTACACCAAAACTCTGAAATTGTAGGACATATGTAGTAGGAATAAATCCAGAATGTGCATTTTAACAAAGATCAAACAGTTTAGGCTGATACTGACAGATACATTTAAGGAACAAAATTGTCACTATTCAGGAAAATCTAGCTGCGATAACATTTTCTGACACTAGAGGGCATAAACGCCATTAAAAATAAATGCAAATACAAAAACATTTTGAAATACGTGTTACAAATACATGTGCCCTCTCCCACCTCCTTCGAATTAATTTACATTCTTTAAAAAATATTACATTGATTGAGGTCTGTTGTCGTCTCCCATCTTATTTGCTGAAATGGGAAGCTAGTAACATTTTTGTTTTCAAACATGTAGAACATGTGAGAAAATAATGGAGTTGTAAAATAAACGAAAAGTCATTAAAATTAACTTGGTAACATTTATTTTAAAAGCGAGGGAATTTGTGACCAAAGAACAATGAGAATAGTACAAAATCCATGGAAACTAAACAGTCTTTGTAGAAGCCATCACAGCACATTTATTTTTTTTTTTCTCATGTGTGGGAGACAAATCACATTTCCCAGTGGACTCAGCATGGCATCCAGGCAGAGTTCAAGCTTTTTGCACTGGAGTTGATTAACGGCGTGATGCCCCGCTCCTCCAGGACGAGGTCTACCCTCTCGTCCTCCAGCTGCTTGCTTGCCCTGGGCAGGGTGGGTGCTTCACCCACCCGGGTGGGATGATGCATCCGTCCTCTCGCTTCCCGTCCCATCTCGGCTAACGGCCCTTTCCTGCTCTCCAGGAGCCGCAGGCAGAGCCCCAGAGGTTGCTCTGGTGAGACTCTCGGTGAAGATTATACAGCTGCTCATCGGCCCGTGCGTTTAGGCAGCCAGCCGCCCAATCGGGCACGCACTTACGCGCCGGCAGAGGCAAGAAAAGCAATTCCCAGCCTCTCTGACACTAACAGTAATCATGATGAATCTGCAGCCTTACCTAGGTCTTAAAATAGCTTAGTGATTTTGGAAAAGTAATTTCTAATAAGACAAAATATTGCTGTTAGTGTGAGATGCGGAACATTACATAGATTATTCCAAATTTTATTCCAGCCTGGGGAGATTCTGCATGGAATTGCAAATAATCTTCCCGGCTGTTTTTACGGCTGCGAAGGGCCCTCTGTTGCAATAGCCCTCTCTTCTGCTCAGTAGTGATGGACGTGGTCCCCTCTGGGGTCCACAAACATTCCTCCAAGAGCTGGCCAGAATGATTGTTCATGAATGATGAAAACCACATCTGCTTTGCAAGAGTGGCAGTGCTCCCTGGGCTTTCCAGCCTGCGGTGCGAGAGAGTCAAACTATTGCCCCTGCACCTGGCTGCCTTTGCAGTTTCTGAAATACAAAATTTCTAATAAAATTCAGGGCATTAATTTTATTTTTTTTTTGTATGTGCACCAGGGCTGTTATCCAAGAGGCTTAAACAGATTTGTAAAGGTGGGCTTTAGTACTTAGGGGTCCAAAAAATGAATTTTTGCATGGAAAAGTTAGAAGACTTGCCCAAGGAATCACTCCCAGGTTCTTGCAGTCAAGATAGAGATCCAGATAACCAAATTCCTTCTGTTTTCAATTACCATAAAATATTAAATGTGAAAAGTAAAAAAAAAAATAAATTTTTTCTTTTTGGTCATCTCTCCTTCACTGTGTAGGAAAAGCTAATATCCTGATTGTTCCGGAGCTGCTGCAAAGCATCACAGAAACATGATGTCTGGTTCCCGTTGTATGGGGCTATTTAAACTACCAGAGATACAGCTCAGCTGACTCCTGCCAGCTGCATTACAGTTACACAGACATACTACTGAGGTGGCATTTTGTTTTGGGTTTTTCCCCCCCCCCCCAGATTTCAGAGGTGAAAATGAGCATGATTGTTTTTAGGAAAAAAGAGAATATTTCTGAATGGATCGGACACTTTTTATGAATAAGAAAAGCAACACAGCAGAAACACTGCTTTTGTTGCAAGTGTTGCAAGCTGCCTTTCCTGGGTGACACCGAGACCACAACAATTGCTGCTGCGGGTCTCTGCACACCAAGGCAGGCATTGGCTTGTGCTTTCAAACTGCTTTTTGGCTTTTTTTAAATTTTTTTTTTTTTTAATGTTATTATGAAGCAGCATCACGGCCCATTATGGAGTATCTCAGAGTTGAGGCTTCCAGCACCAGCTTCTGTGATGGAAATGCTTACGCGGTGATAGATCTGCCATGTGTGTGGTGGGGTTTTATGGTTAGCACAGCAGAGGAAGGACTCTACGTCAGCAATAAAATTCATCAGCTGGACTGCCACACGCTTCAGAAAGGAGGAGGGACTGGTTAAGCCTTGCCTTTGTGCCGTCATCCCAGAGGTGTGAATAAACTGATCTCAGGGAACTCCCCTTGCAATAAGGCTAGCTCTAGGACTACGCAGATATGCTGCAAGGGAGCAAATACCAGTTAAGCACTTTAACTTTGAGACTAGTTAAAAAAAGGCCATCAGTGAAGAATAGAAACTATCCATTTTTGAGAGTAGAAAAAGAAGTGCTACGCATAAAGCAATATTATAGAGATGTCAAATTATATCTGACAATTGCAAAATGGTGTCCTTGTCTAAGGAGGGTGCTATAAATTGTTATGAAGCTGTTCCCTAGAGCTTCCGAGCTGCTTGGTGACTAAATGCTGGCAAGTTGACACTAATTAGTCATTTATTTCAGCATAACATCCAACAACAGATAATTTAAATTGTTACTGGTAATAAGTTTAAGTGGAATTTCAAAATAAGTGTTTCAACTTTGTTGCCTTAAGGATTCAACCTATACATTTATAATTTGAAAAGTATCTAAGATGCTGTTTAGGAGCTAATTCTGTTTTAAAAACACACTGTACGTGAGCGTTAAATGATCCAGTGCTAGATTTGGAAGAATGATACAGAGGTAAGTAAAAATGTCTTCATTTCCTAAAACTGTCTTTAGTCCTAAGAATACTATATCTAATTAACATAGAATTCATTTATTACTTTGTTGCATTACTTCAGAATTTCAAGTCTTTAAGATACCATGGTGATAAGCAGAGAATAAATGCTTGGCTGGATAATTATTCATAAGATGGTACAAATGATTACAGGAAGAATATACTTTTCCTCTGTCACTCAGATACTTTGCATTTTCTGGGGCCTGATGTAGACATTCCATTTTTTTCATTCTATTTTATGTGAAGCCAACAGTAACTCAAAGAATAAAAAAAAAAAGAAAAGAAAAGAAAGAGAGAATTTGATCTTTACTCCTGCAATTCTGACTTACTTCCCTAAGAAAAAATGTGCCAAGGTCTTTGCTCCTAAAAATCGATGACTTACATTACTTATTTAGTCAGGACCTAATTTTTCAACAGTTCTTTTGTGAGTGCATGTGCCCACACACAAGCACATGTATAGGATGAACTGACCAGCTTTTTCAAGGCTTAGAAGTGAGCAAAAGAATACCAGAAATAGGTCTGACCAAAGCTTCACCTAGCCTAGTATTCAGTCTTCAAAATTTAACCTGAAGTAAACAAACATGATAATACCTTCGAATGCTCTTCCATCCTCCAACCAGCTACAAATAACTCAAGAATTCCAGAACCGTAGTTTCTTTGTAGTTAGTGATCCTTAGTGGATCGCAATTCCATGGGCTTTGCTTTGTCCCCTTAAATCTGTGCACCTTTTTGGCAGTCACAATACTGTTTGACAGTTCCTCGGTCAGTGTCCTTTTGCCTGTTCCGACTACAGCTCCTTGCTTCGTATGATGCCCCCAACCAGGTCCTTGTATTCAAAAAAGCAGCCGGTGTGTGATCTTTACCCACCCTCCTCCTGCTACTTGTGTTTTCATACATTTTTACCTTATGTCTTTTCTAGCCTGACAAGTCCTACTCAGCTCATACAGAATCTGCTCCCTACATGTGATCATACCTTTTGCCCTTCTCTGAATCTTCTCCAATTCCTTTATACTATTCACAAGAAAACAAGAAAACTGCAAGCAGTTTTCAAAGAATGTACATGTTGGGAATAACTTATTTTTCTGTTGCCAACTTGGACAGTGAGCCACTATTATTCACAATGTTAATATGTGATTTCTCACCGTTATTATTTCTCTGTCCAAATCTTTATTGGTGGCAAAATCTGTATTTGCCTTACTTCCCCAGATCTCTATCATTAACAGAGGAAAAAGAGCTGTTAGACTTCTGGCACAGGATGGGAATTTTGATGATTGTCATGACATAATCCTTACAAAACAATCAGTGAAATGGCATAGCTCACCCAGCACCTGTGCTAACCAGAGGAAGACAATGCACTCCTAGATTCGTACCAATATTTAGGTTAAAAGTAATGCATTATTTACTAGTCCTGTGAACACAATTTTTTCTTTCTTTTCTTTGTTCCTTCAGAAAATCCTTTCCTGGGAGAACTGGACTAAAAAGCAATACAAAGTTAAAAGACATTGGTTTGTAGAGCATGGAGAAATAGGAACCAGGATGAATGCACACCAATCCCAAACACTCAGCATTTTAAATAAATTGATACAAATACAATAGTGTATAAAGAAACTCCAGCAGTTCCTACTTGAGTCATTAACTGGAAGCAACATGAACATCAGGCTATAAAAAGCCCCACCTTCAAAAGTACCACCATCTCTAGCCGCTCTTCACATTAAAAGTGAGGGGTGAAAAATGGGCAAAGCCTTCAAGCCTTTGGCCATAGCACCGAGTAAAGACTGAGTAAAGAACCCATAGTACAGGTGGTAAACAAGAGCAATGTGAGATTTATTGACTACACCAAGTATGGCTGTAAAGAGTCCAGCTGCAGGCTCCACTAATCCCCGGCAGGATGGACGAGGGTTTGACACATCCTCCTTGGGAAATGGTTCCAAAGGCAGCTGCTATCAACCATCTCCCTCCCCCACCCGGCCTTGGTTCGTGGAGGATGCTCTCTGTTCCCTCAGGTGCCTCAGGAGCACATGGAAGACAACAAAACTACACCATTTCTGCATTCTTCTAGGAATACACTGTGTAGTAAAATTTTTCAGCATTGTGACTAAAATCAGGATTGAGCTGTGAAACACAGATTTCGGTGCAGACTCAAATGCACCTTTCTGAAGCCCAGGGGTACGGTTTGATGTGCTGCCTTGCTTCAGTGGAGGTGAGGAGAGAATTTTCCTATTAGCGGTGTGATTAGGTGCAGTCTAGGTCCAGAGCTCTTGTTTCATCTCAGAAATATTGCTGAAAATTTTATGTAATTAATTTCTCCTACAGATTTTCTTTGAGTCGCAATACTTGTGCTAAACAGCAGCGAAGTCAAAACAAAGCATTGATCTGCCAATCCATTCCTAAATTTCTCTTGAGTATATATTAGCCATCAGGTCAAACTGCTCCAAGTATAAATCACATTAACACTAGAAAAGCACTGCGGAAGTTTGCAAGGACAGCCGTGCCTTTTTTGTGACAGCTACTGGGCACAGCACTGAGATCAGTGAACTGATTTCGCTTGGGAAGCAAATCCAGCTGCTCCCACGTTCGAGTCAGACTCTGACTGACAGTGGGTTTAGCCACCGCTGGCATTAATGCTGCTCAGCGCTCTAATGGGCAGATCAAGATCTAGGGATGATTCCCAGCAAATTTGGAACTTCTTGGTCTGCTTTTTTCAACAAAGTACTAAACAAAGCCCTCAGTCTGCAGTACAGGTTTGTCTTTGCCCTTTGGCATGCCTCGTAACTGAAAAACATTCGGGTTTTTCTTCCACATATTTAGTCCCATTAGATAACACTGGAGTTTAATATGGTGAAATACTGATAGTAAAAATAATTCATAACTGTTCTTGAAATAAAACCCAGAATTATTTTCTTCTCTTTAAAATTAATCAGAACTCCTCATCCTCTCAACTTTCTCTTTATTACTTATTCTACTTCAAATATTTTCACATCTTTTGAAAATAGGCTATTGTGTCACGTTCAGCACTGGCCAGTTAGGCCAAGCTAATTTTTTGCTTGCCAACACAGCCTCCCATGGACCAGTATTATTTTTACATTCCTTTAGGCAAAGCTGAAAAACACAAAATAGCTTGTGTCAGTGTGACACTTCTACTGGCCTAACTCCCTAGGGATCTCTGCCAAATACTGAATACTTCAGTTAATTTTTCTCTAATGCTAACTCTAAATCTGGTAAACCAAGAGTAAAAACTACTTTAATATATTTTTATACACACATATATATTATATAGATACACATACACTTAGATAAGACTAAGAATTTTCCTTTTAAGGTAGCAATAATTGCTTTCTACAACTTTTGTGCACTAGAAGATTTATCATAATCCAAGATCTTAGTGTCCCTTTCTAGCTAGTAGTTGAGAGAGTAATTTTTCTGAGAACATCTACTGTTATTTTGCCTCAAAAATTCAGCTCTTTCCTCTTCCATGACATTTTTCACACCTTTCTATTTAGAATACATTTGAGAAAATGCATCAGTGGAAGTTATGCAACTGAGTATTTACTAATTTTTTCCTTGGTCTAATTGTCTTTTTTGCTGTTTTCCAATTTTCAGGGATTTCTGAGCTTGCTCAGATAAGACCAGGAAAAATGAAACAATTCACATACTTCAAGTCTAGCAAAACAAAAGCCTCTTCTGAGTTCACTCAAGACTCTTCACAACTCAGCTTTCCATCAGTGCTAAATCACCCCAAACCTTGAAAGAAGGAGGGGAGGTTATAGCATTCAATCCTCTTAAAGTTTCCTGGCAGAGTAATTCGCTTCAGCTGAGCATAGTTATATTCCCTTTCTTGCAAAGAAACCAAACGCCTGTGTGAGCTGCTCTGCCCATGGACAGCTTAACCCTCACCCTCCCAGCTGCCAGGCACTGCCACTGCAGGCTGTAAAAGCTTGGCATTACATGGTTTGTGTAATTTAAATAGGGAAATTTTTCAGTTACAACACAAGAGAATTATTGGATCAATGGTTAGGAGACTAAAGTCCCCTCTGCATCAGGTTGTACAGCGTGGACTTTGAATGCTTCACCACAAGCTTTGAGTCTTGACATGACTTTGAATGGATAACTTTGGATACGGAAAGGTAGCAGCATGTTACAAAGAGTAGAAATGGGTTTGCCTACCTCTGCCAGTTTTGATAGCACATTTTATAATGTGACCTCTCGCGTGCTAGTAATTGGACTCAAGCCGCCAATGAATCTCTAAACATTCACAAACTGCAATGACATGGTAATGACTTTCTGTCACTACTAACCTCATTCCTACTTGAATTCATGTCCCATAACTGAAAGGTTCTGTATCTCACTACCAACCCTCTTAGTCATTTAGGCATGATGCTTCATAACGCTGACCACTACCATTCTTTTCACAAGTAGTAAAGAAATAAATTTTCCATGTGTCTTCTCCATTTTAGAAAAACGTCTCCCTCTCTGTTGTGTACAGCATTTAAAAACTTTGTGCCAGAGCCTTTTGAAAATCTAACTTTTTAGAGATCACTAATAATGTCTGAATTTTCTCATAGATCTCTCAGAAATGGAGCTTCTGGACCACTACATGTCCTTTCCATCACATTTTTAAATGCAAACTCTGTAAAGTTTCAGCGGTCGTTAAAACAAGTCTGGAGCTTTGTGGAAAATTTGTTAGATACCCAATGGTAAAAGGAAGGATTTTGGAAGGTCATGTGAGACTCTTCTGCCCAGAGAGATGTGAGTGTAGATACTCCACACGTGTACTCAAGAAACAATGCTATAGGGAATGCTGGAAAGGGATTTTCTTAATCTCTTCCTGTGCAGCCTGTGTTTCATAAACGCTTAAATATTCAGCAAGCCAAGCCTGAAATTTGGTACAGTTTTATGTGAACAATCAAACCACAGCTACAAGAAGTCTTGTAATTTATTTTTAGCTAATTAATTTTCATTTTCTTATTATGACACAGAGAAAATACTTTACCCACCAACAGTGGGTAGAGCTTTTGGAGACGAGCTTTCATGGAGGGTCAAATCCCTCATATGCAGAAAAGCTTTTTGATCCCAGCTCTCCACAGCTGGTTTGAAAGCACTAAACATCAAGGCTGGAATTCAGAGGCAGCACTTGCGCCTCCTTCCCTGCCTTCTGGAAGAAAAACCTTATCCTACCCTCTCTCTTCTTCAGGTTTTGAAAGACAAACATGTTTTGCTTAAGATGATGGCTCAGTATGTACTCCTGGAGGATGTAGCCCTCATTGTAGAATGGATCTGGTTTCTGTGAGGGAGTAGGAATTCAGTCCCACAGCACTATTTTGGCTTTTTTCCCACCAATTGGCTTACACTGACCTTCCCCAGAGGGCAGACTCCATTTTTAGGTGTCTAATTCTCCCGTCATTATTTGGCACAGCCTGTGTGCAAATCGTTATGCTTCATAATTAGATACTGCAGTGCCCAGGGTTGTGACACGAGACTTTCTGAATCATTAATATTATGCCTCTGCTGTAATTCTTTCTCCTTCCAAAGGTTGTGTGTCATGCTCAGAGAAATGCTGTGGTATGTCAGACACCGGCATGGAAGCACTGTAAAAGTTGTCTTTTCAGTAATGATTTCTGTGCTGCAAATAAGGGCTCCTTCTGCTTATCCACTGAGCAGCGAATTCCCCAAAGCAGTGATTCCTGAACATTTTGAACCACACACCAGCTTTCTTTGACCTACTGTGAACCTTTAGAATCACATTGTTAATTGAAAACACTATAAAAGCAATATACTGCAGATGATTTATCTTGGCCTTGCAGGCTCTGTTTTTGGACCCCTTGATGTAAACAATAACTAAGCAAGTAAAGCTCCTCCTGACCGGCACTCAGACCATAGCTGAAAGATTATTTCCTGAGCCACTCTCTCCAGCTTGACCTCAAGGTCCACAACAGCATCACAGAATAATCTAACAGTCTCTACCTGTCTCCACTTCGAGTATAACCATATTCGATATATTTATCTTTCTGTTTGTCAAAATCGATCAGGAGCTCTAACCAACATCTGACAACCCTCATGCTTAATTTTGCCTGTGCCATTCGCTGAAAATTTTGTCCTTGGATTTTAAATTTCTGCTCAACCTTTTGGTTTAAACTGTGTTTCTTTTATCTCTACAACAACAGGCACAATTTAATGAGGACTGCCAAACTCTCTCCTTTTTATGCATTTTCAATTAGTTTTGCTTCTCACTGAGTATAAATCTCTTTTTAGAGACCTTTATACAGCAAGTCTTCTGTCCTTTTCTGCTGTCAGGTTTGTTGTTTTCAGTGTGTTGAACACTGCTTTGCTTCCTTTCCTCCTTGACTTTCTTATTATAGGTCCTTTCTTGTTTGTGCCCACATTATAACTGCACAGCTTTGGGGATGGAGTAGGCATCCTGGGAGCAGAGATTCAATGCGGCAATCCTGGTGCAAAAAGATTATATACCTCAGAGCGCTGCTTCTCCATGAACTGGATTGGGGCTGCCTGACAATTGCCCCATGGGTCCCCGCTGATTTTCAGCTCGGTACAGGAGTTGTGTGTCTAGGGAACAGGTGAAGAAATGACCTGCTGGCCTTGAGCTGTGACATAGTACAAGAAGCAGAGGAGTGACAGGTATGGCTGCATGCCAATGCTGTGGATGTTGTGTCATGTTGCACACACTTACCTGCACAAGGGACTTCTGCTCTCCTGTGGGAGATATAGGAGTTGGCATCTCATGATTGCAAGGACTTTTAAACTGACTTTTAGCCCAGGGATTTAACACACTGGGTCACTGTAGCCCGAAAATCAGAGGTGTTCAATTTTTTCCAGGGTAATTTTTTCAAAAGTAATGTTTTCAAGTGAAGTATAACTGCTGATGAGGACCAGATTCTGGCCTGTCTACTTGCAACAACAGTTTCACTTCCTTCAGTAGAGCTTCTTTATGAGTACCTGCTCCCAGTTGTAAGTATCTGAAGTTTGCAATCTGCCTCACAACCTATATTTGATTGCAGAGGAGACCCCACCAGTGCTGGTGTTAATGCTATTTCTTATGGTGATAAGGCACATTACTTAATGAAGTAATTTGCATAATTCCTATTAATTTATCTTCTGCAAGAGACCTCCCTATTTTCTCCCATACGCTTTCAGAATATGCTCTACTCTCACATCTGTGCTGGTCCCTGGCACCCTGCTTAACTCCACTTGGTACCACAACGGAGGTTCTTCTTGGATCTCTGCTGTGTCTCTTTTCAGCACCCTGCTTTCCCCACAGCTGCAGCTGTAGCCCCCTTCTTATGGGAAGAGATTGCCTAGAGCCAGCTGGGAAGAAGGGGAGGAGGTAGGCAGGGCATGGATCTACTCCACTGCTGCACCAAAAACGCATAGCAGTGGGCCACACCGTTCTCATCTTCTTTTTCATTTCCATAATTAGGATTCCCTCTAGTACTACAAAAACTGAACTAATAATAATTTTCATGGAATGAGTAAAAATATTTCGAGTGTCTGAGACTGAATAATCATGTGGTCTTATTACTGTGACTTCTGTCATATTTGCTGGCTTTTCCTCTGGTGTATTTCAGATCATCCTTTACCCTGCTGGTAAACTTAGACTGTGAGATCTCAGAGTTACTTGTTCTGGAGAGCATAGATCAGTTCTGGGTGTTAGATAGCTAAAAAGCCACTAAACCATTTTTCATTGCTTTCAACGTAGAGAAAATTTTTGTTGTAAATATTGGGAGAGATTTCTTTTCTTTTTATTCAAAACTGTGCTATTACAAGCTCATGTGTCAGATTGCAATTCAAGCCCTCTCTTCAGGCCTTTCTTTCTTTAATGTGCTCATCCATGTTAGTATTAACCACTAAATGCATTTGCCTTACAAACTGGAAGATCTCTACTTTCCATTGCCAACATTATGTCTTTAATAAGTAGGCATACAGGTATATCACCTGCCTGTTTCTCTTCAGAAGGAGTGGGAAGGAATGGAGAAAAAATCCACAGGAGGTCAACTCTCACAAAAGAGAAAATAAAAGACTAAATTAATGGAAGCTTCTTAGGGAATAAGCAGCAATTCCTGTCTACCAATAATCAGAACACAGCTGAACAGTATTTTTCCCTTCTGATTTTATATTACTCCACTTTGGTTTTCCTCTCCTCTCCCCAGTAAGAAATGTTCCATCTGTCTGGTAACCTCTGATCCTCTCATTCATAAGAACTACTGCCCAGTCATTCAATCTCAATTTCCAGTTTCTAGGATCATGGCCTACAGGCTTTGGGATTGTGTCTTCATATAAATCTGTGTGCCACTATATGCGTAACATGAGGATAAGCTCACAGAGGGAGTGAATAACAAAGGACATAAGGGAAGAGAAGAGGTGCCCATGGACACGGTTCTTCAGGAATTATTATAGACATGTCTATGAGGACAGCCACAGATGTGGTCCACCTGCTCACTGATCCAGTTCTGTGAATGTTAGGTGAGGGATCCAAGTGGGTGTGTTGGTCACCTTTTCAAGAGATTTACCAGCTTTATCTCAATGCTGGGCATAGGCCCCAGACAAAGACAGGATTTCACCCCATCAGCTTAGAGAGTACATAGAAGGGACATGCAGCCTGGTGGCTGTACCTCCAGTGTGTTTGCTGCCCAGTGCTACTCCGTGCTGCTGGTATCCCACAGGGAGCAGACAGCTTCTACTCTGGGGAGAGGATGGTCTGTGATCCTCAGTGGACAATATGGACAACATTTTAGGGTGTAGTTGCTGGTGGCTGGAAGACAGTGACTCAGCTCATCTGCATCCATTCTGTCCTTCTGACATAATAATTATACAACTACTAAAAATGAGCAATCAAATAAAAACAGTCAATGTGGTTAGATTTCCTGAAATACAGAGTTCATCAAAGTGTAGGAATGAAATAGCGGTGCCAAATTCCTGCTAGTACATGTGATTGCCGCAGTCAGAGGACTAAGCCCTAAATAGTGCTGGAGAAACACTAAAGACAATCAAAACTTCATGACAGTCCAAGTAATTGATGCATTTTAGCTTGTAGCTAAGGGATTGAGCAGATTTACTTAATCCTTAAAATAACCACCACCTTAAGTAGTTTATAAACCTATATAACGTATTACTTGAAAAATAAATCACAATGTGACGTAAACCAACAAGTATAATAAACGCTGTTGTTCTTCCAAAAATCTTTTGGACATGTCGGATGTAATTACATTGATACTCATTTTATTCTATTCCAATAAAAGGGATGAATTTGTGGAGGTCACTGCATTATATCTAGCCCTTTTTATTCAGCTGAGCTGTTACGCAAGAAATGCATTAGGCCTACAGGATAGCTCTTGCCAAAGGCCAAGTGGCACCATAAAAACAGAACACTTAGCAGTGGAGACTTCATTAAAATATTTCTCTCTTCCTTTTGCAGACAAATAATTTTGCTTTGTTGGTGTAAAAATCCTGTTGTTACAGAGTCATGGATGCTATTTTTTGTATCCCAGTCTCACAAGGTTTCAGGGTATCAGTCATGGCAGTCTAATACAATCTTCTTTGTCCTTCTTCTATAAAGAATGCCCCAAACCCAGATCCTATCATCTGCTGTATTTGAGGAGGGCAAGAGCACTTTAAGAAGAAAGAGAAGGGTATTTTCCCACCAAAGCCAATATAAAGACAATGTGTGTGCCCTTACATGTACTGTCTGATCCTATTCATTGAATTAGCAGGAGCAGGATTAGACCCTGTAATACTCTTTCAAATAGGTGGAAGGTGGATTAGTGTTAAAACTACTCGTAACAGCCTGTTTTCTTCAAAAAACAATCTGTACCTGAGTTTTCAGCATTTAAATGCAAAAGAAGTTTGTAGGCACTATAAGAAATTGTTTTTGAGTTGAAGTTTACTACAAGGATAATTCCATAATGACCAACAATTATAAGTTTGTGTAATAAGTGTTTTTTAAGCTCTGGAGACACAGTCTCCTTTGGCTTCTAATATAGAAATATGTCATTTATTAAGCAGAATTTTGAAATCAATGTGATAGGGAACCTAAAATAGGGCTCTTTATTGAAGACAACTTTCAAGGTAGTGCAACAAAAAGTTTTGCTGTGACATGGCACTATATGAACACTGTAGACTAAATTCTAACCTCATTTACACCACTGGAATCAATGGGCCAGTACTACAGAAAAAGGGGCAGGGAATTTAAGTCTGATGGTCAATCTCTGTCATTTGGAGTCTTTCAAATAAGACAGCAAATAAGGTCCCTGTTGCTGCTGCTGCGGATTTATTACTGGTGCAAGGCTAATAATGTGTACCTATAGACAGAGATGAAGGCAGTGCCTATGCTCCAAAAACCTTAGCAGAGCTTATAGAGACAGGAAGCTGAAGTGGAGAAAAACCTGAAGAGGAGTGGAAGTACATATTGCTGCTTATACAATTTTTGAGAATGCTATTTTTTAATGGGAATGATCCTTTCTGTAGTAAGAATGGCAGGACACATGATGTATGGTTATATAGACCTTCACCTGGATTCACCTCACCTCTCTTTGGAAAGCTACCTGAGAAATCTGAATCAGAGAGCTCTCAATTCTCAATGCATAGTTGAGCCATTTCCAAAAACTTCAGGGTAACTTCTTTCTCATCATCACCTGAAAGCCGAGGTAAACTCAAATGCTTTAACTATGGAGAGCTAAAAACCAGAAGAGATGAATCTCAGCCCATACATTTATATTTTCAGAAGCAAAATTCAATAGGCTTAGAGACCAATGATGGTGCTTTTTAGAAGTTCCTCAGATTCCCTTTACAGTTGTTAAGATCAAAAACAGTTCAGTAAATAGTCAGGGAAATAAAACCTGTCTTTTTTCCTGAGATGCACAGAGTGCTTCTTTTTTTTTTTTTTTTTTTTTTTTTTATTTAACTGTGCTTACCTGTCAGGGCATGCATACTTAAGCATGCGTAAGTGCATGTATATTAAACACCTTTGGCCAGACTTTTAAGGAATCTAATAAATAATATATTTCCTTTTTATTAAAAAATCTGATACTTGTGGTTGGAGTATCTAATGCCTGGTGTTAGAAATGATACTTCTGACTTTGTTTTTGGTTTACAGTTGAGGTTGACAGGTCATTTCTAGTCTAAAGATAGTCTACTTCTTTTTTATTGCAATTTTTTTTATTACTCTGCCTTAAGCAATGGAATATATACTTCAATATTTCGTGTACTTGGTCTATTAAGATACACATGCTCTTCTCCCTTTCCTTTTCATTTTACATGCTCATACATTTTCATGATACTACTCTAAAGGTTTATCTGTAAATCGGATCATGCTCAAGTTTTATATTAGTATGTGCTAAATATTATAGAGAAACTGTTCAGACCCATTTAACAAACCAGACCGGAAACTCTTTACTGTGAGGTATCTTATTGGGCATTTCATAGGTCTCTTATCTCCATTAGCCTGAATAAACAACCACAACCCACACAAAGCAGCTAAATCCAGGACTCAGTTGCTTACTGAGGCAGAAAAAATAATAATACTTCTGCAAGATGATGTTAGCAAAGTCAACAGAAAATTATATATGTCAGTAACATGTTGTCCAGAGATTGAAGTACTTTCTTCTTATTCCTCTACTTGCCAAAATCATATTTCAAAAAGAATAAAACGTAAAGCACCGCTTCACTTACAAGAGCAGCCTGTATGCTCATCAATGCACAGCTCAAATGATTTCCTCCAGCAAACAATACTTTAGTGAAAAGTAATGCCACTTCAGCATTTGGAACAATTATTCTAGGCAGAAAACGTTATGCAGTGGGATTTCTTTCACGATCTGAGATGCTAATATCTGTAACTGCTACTCATTTTATAAAAAGGACCCAGAGCCAGCCCCTGAGGAATGGAAAACTATAATGTGAGCTGAAAGACACCAAACGAGGCTCATGGAGCTCTTCAATGGCTTATTGTCATATCCAGTAGGAATACAGATGTGCTGCCCATGTTGATGTAAGGAATGACACAATGGCTGCTATGGCCTGCAGGGTTTGCAAACTAGAGTTCTGCAGAAGGTGAGGCTGTAAGCTGCATTGGTTTGTGTATCCCTTGGATACAGGCACATTGCTAATGCATCTTCAGTCTAGCAAATTCAGGCAGCATTTTCACCAAAAAGTCATATAAGATACCAAACTGGAGAGAAAGAATGGGATAAGGGAGTGAACAGAGGGCTATTCCAGCCTCTACCAGTGGCTTACAGTGTGAAATGGGGCATGCTTCTTTAGGCCACATTCATGCTGGCCACTGTGGCATGTAAGGTAATGGAAATAACCCACCCAACAGCACCTGAATGAGGCATTGTAACAGGCAATGTGAATGTGGTACCAAACTCCCTGTATTTTACTCTGTCAGAACTTTGGCAGAAGAAGGAATACTACAGAAAACGAGAGCCTGCTGCTGAGTATGGGACTGAGTGTCAAAGAACAAGGAAAAGGCTGAGATACTCAATGTCTTCTTTGCCATCTTCTTGACTGTCAAAAGTGCCTTTGCAGAGAAGAGCCTGCGTATCTTGGTGGGCAAGCTGAACGTGTTCTACTTAACCACTTATAGAGCTCTGTTAACAGGAGTTTAGCCTTCAGGATAAGTAAAGTTATAGACATCTATTCAGGAATTTTGAGATTGCCTCTGATGTACTGTGTCTGATTTTGGACTTCGTGTTGCAAGGGATACATTGGTACACTGGCAGAGGGCCACCAAGACATCTAGGCTGTGGAGTCTCTGCCCTTGGATATAATTGGAATTTGACTGGAAAGGGCATGAGCAGTGTGACCTAACTTCAAAGTTAGCCCTGTTTTGAGCAGGCTGGACCAGACAACCCTGGTGACATTTTTCTACAATTCTATGATTACATAGTGAGCCAGCAGTTCTTAACAGCAGGTGGACTCTCAGTGCTCTCCTTGGTTTGAAGCACCCTGAGATATATAGTCTGAACATAGTCCTTTGCACGTCGATTTCCCCTTCCTTTCCTTGACCTCTCTTGTGCTTTGAGTTGCTGCGAGTTTTGTGGTACCTAATCCCCAGGGAAAGACTGTTTTGTATTTATAGAGTGAATATGAAGCACCTAGTTATGCTCGCTGGGGATATTGCACAAATAATAATAAAATCCCTTTAAGACTGCAAAAAAGTGAAATTTTGTCCTAGAAAATCCAACCCTAACTGACCCAAAGCAGGTAATGTGCCCAGTTAGCATCAATATTGCATCTTCCCTTTTGGTCAGTGTCATTTTCAATTTCCCTCTTCCCTCCCCCAAATTAAGAACAGTTATTGTTTAGCAGTCAGACACTACTGAAACACTGATTGGGCTAATAGCATTTGTGAATTGTTACCCTGTTTTTTTCTTGCTCTAGGCTAACTTTCCTAGTGAGATTCTACAACGAAGCAGATGATGTGACATGGTACTCAAATCATGACTGGCTTTTTAAAATGAATTACTGAATTCCCCTTGGTTTTATTTCTCATTTAATTATAAGCTGCCTTCTTCAGCTTTGCTGTAGCTCAATACATTTTTTATAACTATATTTACATTGTGTATCATAAGGCTTTAACGTATTTTCTTTAAAGAATCTCTGCACTACTGGATATTGCAAGTGTTTTCAAAAAAATCTGTTCAAAAGTGTAGCCAGGTCTACATTTTTGGTAAATTATTTAGGATTTGTGCAAGGTTTGACTTGCCAAGCTTGCATCTGCAGGCTACATACGATTCAGTCAGACTTACTTGGGCCAAGTACCACGTGAAAATAGCTAATTCTGCTTCTAATGCCCATTTGGATATGGATACAATTCAGTTGCATTTGTACAGCATTAGGGCAGTAACACCTAAACTGGCCTGCCTGGAACATGTCTGGACATCACGTGGAACCCAGAATGTCAGGAATGTGATGGGTTAACTTGTCTGGCCACCAGGTGCCCACCCAGCTGCTCTCTCACTCCTCCTCAGGACAGGAGGAGAAAATACATGAGGTATTGGGTCAGGATAGGGCATGGAGACTCCTGACTCTTCTACCTCTCAATGGTGCAGAGGGGTGGGGAATGGGGGTTGTGGTCGGTTCATAACATTTTATCTCTGCCGTGCCTTCCTCATCATGCTCTTTCCCTACTCCAGTGTGGGGTCCCTCCCATGGGATACTGTCCTTCATGAACTGCTCCAATGTGAGTCCTTCACATGGGCTGCAGCTCTTCATGAACTGCTCCAGCATGGGTTCTTTCCAGGGTGATACAGTCCTTCAGGAACAGACTGCTCCAGCATGGGTCCCCCATCAGCCACAGCTGCTGCCAGGAGGCTGCTCCTGTGTGAGCTCTCATGGGCTGCAGCTTCCTTCAGAGCGCCTCCACCTGCTCTGTCGTGGGGTCCTCTATGGGTTGCAAAGGGACAGCTTGCCTCACCATGGTCTTCTCCAGAGGCTGCAGGGGAATCTCTGCTCTGGTGCTAGAGCACCTCCTCCCCCTCTTTCTCTGACCTTGGTGTCTGCAGGGCTGTTTCTCTCACATTTTTCTCACTCCTCTCTCTCATAGGTGCTGTGCAGCATTTTTTACTCTTTCGGAAATACATTATCACAGAAGCACCACCAGCATTGCTGATGGGCTCAGCTTTGGGCAACAGCAGGTCTGTTTTGCAGCTGGATGAAACTGGCTTTGTCTGATATGAGGTCAACTTCTGGTGTCTTCTCACAGAAACCATCTCTGCAGCTCCTCTTCATTCTCCCCCACCCCCAATCAAAATCTTGCCATGTAAACCCAACACAGGGGAACATGGTGATGAGCCCCTGAACTGGCTCAGCTGGAACCAATGAACCAGAACAGAGCATACCAGCATCAGGTGAATTGTCCCAGCTGGACCCACGCCTTTCTGCTGTGCTGAGACCTCCCATTACCTCTTAAGGGACTGTGGCCTCCTGGTCTCCACTGCTTCTGAAGTAGGAGGTACTCCTGCATCTGAAATACCACAGCTCTGCATTACAGCAGCTGATGGCAAATAGACTATATGTTGATGCTTCTCACTGTGCTCTGTTCAGTCTTGCTCTGAACTGGTCTAACTGTGAGTGTTCAAGGAAAGAGTTCAGATGAACAAAAAATAGACCAGAAATTTGCTACAGAACAGTGGGCTAGGTTCTTTTCAGATTCATTCAGAATGACTAAAACTGTTGGCTAAATAACAGCTTGCCAAATACTTCTGAACTGCTGGTCTCTCTGTTGCTTCCATGCCCCTGAGAACAAAGCTCAGAGATCACCACCCACACGTGGGGTGGCCTTACAGACAATCTCTGGCTTTTGAAAGAAGAGAGAGCCTGAAAGAAGAACTGAAAGAGATTTTTTTTTGTCTTTTTTTTCCCCAATACCTTTCTGTCCAATTCAATTAGCACAAAAATTAGACCTGGAAGACAGGAGAACAGCCAGGGCCATCTTTGCCGGCTCTGAAGCCTGCCTTAACTGAACGGCAGCAAAGGTTTTCAATGCCTCATCTGATGATAACCAGTTATCACAAAAAAAGGCCATTACATGCTCACCTCTAAATTAACTCTCACTAAATAGCACAGATGCTATAAAATCTCACCTACTGATCAGACTATCACAAATAAACCAGCAGAAATCAACTCTAATCCTGACTATGAGCTGACATTTCCCAGCTTGGCCTCAGGTCTGAATGGGCCATAGATTTTTTTGTCCTCTGGTCCATAAACTTGCTGCCTTGTTTCTCAGTTCTCTGTTCTGGCTTCCCATTAATTCTCATCAGGAGGTTTGACTAAATATCAAAACCCACCTGCTGAGGAGCTGCATGCCCCTTGCTAACCACTGCTTCTGATAACATTTATGGTCCTCTGAAACAATGGAACAACACCAGGCTGGTGTGTGCAGGCAACGAAACTTGCAGAGGATAATGGACATTATCATGCCCTCTTCCGCACAAGATAAGAATATCCACATTACTCTAAAAGCTTTCAGAACAAAAGATAACACTTAGCTTATTTTCTCACAATAATTTATTTACACATGCATGAGACATGCATTTGCCCCTTATCACATAAATATGTACGTACACAAGCAAATAAACAGAAACAAGCAGTTTTATCTCTGGGCTTGGGAGGAAAAGAAGAGATATAGTTATTGTTCCTCCTGTTTCAGAAAACCAGAGGGACACCCAAAGTCTGTGAAAACAAGAATCATTCAGTATCAAGACAGAAGCAAAAGAGAGAGAGAAAGGAAGGTAATATATACATAATATGAATCAAAGAGATTTCAGCTAGATTTTCAAATCCCAAAATATGTTTACATGTCTGCCAGAAATAAATATTTTCTTTTGACTGACAAACTGAACTAAATTGGCATGAAAGCAGATATTTCTTTGAAGGGAAAACATGGACACCAAAGTGTCACTCTGAGGAGAACTAGGCTCTTATGACACCCAGTCAGATGTGTAATTTGGTGATGAATAAGCTCATTTGGCAGACCTATTTTCTTTTTTTTTTTCCCAATACTCTACTTTTCTGCCCATGAGTAGGCATTTTTGCACTCCAGACCTTAGGTATGTGAAAGGCTGCCCAAAATGTCCATACAGGTTCTTCCATAATTTCTTTCAACAGGGATGATTGCTTGGGGGAAATGGGATTATGAAACA
This sequence comes from Aramus guarauna, assembly GCA_013400195.1. NCBI lineage: Eukaryota > Metazoa > Chordata > Aves > Gruiformes > Aramidae > Aramus > Aramus guarauna. The sequence goes on along the minus strand of VXBL01008506.1, from coordinate 331,777 downwards.
ATTCAGCCTCTCTTCTACCTCGTGACATGGAGGGTGCCAAAACTAATGGTTCACCCCCCCTCCTTCTCCCCTCCAAAAGCCGTTACCAGTCAGGGATCTTTAAGGCGCAGGAGGTATAAAGCTCCTTGCTGCTGGAGGCCGAGCAGACTCCAGGCTGGCACTGCACCAGCCCCCTTCTCTGCTGTTCCCTTCTTCTGGGCCATTCTAGTCCTCTCCGTCCAGGTGCTCCCATCGTCCCCTGCCTGCTCGCTATTAAAAGAATGCCCTATTGTTCCTTTTGAATGACTCTTCAGATGACAAAGGTTCATTCAGCTGCCTTTGTGAGGCATCTCAACTCTGCAGAGATCCAGGCTGGCGCCCAGCGCTACCCCAGTCTGTGCTGACAAGACGTGCAGCCCACCCCATGTGCGTTTGAGGAACAGGGGTCACAAGCCCTGCAGTGTCACACAATGAGTCTGCGACTCCTTCCTCTGGCAATGGGAAATGTTGTTGGTGCGGGGTTAACTCAATTATCTTCCTGCTTTTGCTAGAAACATTTTGAGAATATGAAAAAAAATAGTAGGAGTTGATCTGCGATCTGATCTATGCCCCTCAACCTCTTTTTTTTTTTTTTTTTTTTTTTTTTTTTTTTTTTTTTTTTCCTCAGTAACTCGAGGCTGCATTTGCCTGCACTTGTTTTGTCTATGCCTGAGTGTTTTCAGTTTCATGCCTGGTTGCCTGCCTACCTGAGCACCGCTGAGAGCATGTTTCTCTCTGTGAAAGGAATGCATATGTTTGCCTGCCTGCTTGAACCAGGAACTATTTCTATGGGGAAAAAGAACAATTGCTGTTGAATTACAGACAGCCACTTCTTTCTGAAAATTGTTCTTCTTGTAGACAACAGCTGAGGTTCACTGAGGTGAATGCAAGGATGTGTAATGTATTTTTACCTGCCCCAGCCTGTCCATTTTTTCTAGGTAAGTAGGGAGTGCAATTTCTCACGTGAAGAGAAGGGATTGTTCGGGCACCCTTAGGGTTAGAAGGCATGAAGTTGTGAATGGAGGATTCTGGATCCTTCCATAATCTCAGCTGCAAATTATTCATTTTTATGCTGGGTAAAATGGCCTCACCAAGAAAGGTGAGGTTACAGCTGCTCTCCATGGCTGCAGCTCCCTGCGGCTGACTTTTATCCTCAAAAGCTTTGAATGTGATTTGTGTCAGGGGTAAATTAAAGAAACTTTTTTCTTTTTTTTCTTTTTTTTTTTTTTTTAAATTTGGAGTAAAATGGGTTTGTGATTCTACCACTAGAACTGCAGCAAGAGGTGTTGTGATTTTGACATGTGTGGGGATATGAAATCAAAAGTTCCAGCAATTCCTTCCTAACACTGAACAGCATGTTATTTTTCATCTGCAAAACACTGCCAAGAAAGTGGAAAACAACAGGGAGAAACAACATAACCTATGTTACTGCAGAAGCTTAAATCATGGCTGAAACGAAAACCTTCTCAATCACATATGTACTTAAAACACCCTATTCTGAGAAAAGAAAATAGGCAAATCCATGAAACTAGGAGTTGTATCACAATATTTTTTTAAAAAAATCCACTGTACAGCCTTCCTTGGAAATTCTAGAAATAACTGCAATATAAACCCAAAACAAAGTATATGGTTGATCTTATGAAAATCTGAAAATTCCTTAGGTCAAGGAAGGCAAATAGAATCAAACATTCTCACAGGTTTTTTTATCAGCATTTCATACAGAATAATTGGTTTTGCTGCTTTTGATTCTTCCCCCCCTGGTATTATCTTCTCTTTCCCTGGCCAATGAAAACTCTGATCATTTCAATATACTTCCAGGTTTATGCCCTGTAACTAAGCTCTTATGTGGTAACAGTTGGCCTTTTCTCATCTTTGTTATCTTCTCTTTTTCCCTAATATACCACTGATCTCAATACACGTTTCCTAAACCTGTTCTCTATTCCTCCCACCCTGCTTTGTGTCACTGTGGAATCAAAGGCATGCAACATAGATTTACACTGTGCACTGACCTTTTTCAAGTGGTCTTGGCTGGTTTTTGTTTTTAGGAAATCAAATGTAGAGCACCAGCTTTGGGTAAGTCTTTTGAGCAGGAGGTGGTAGGCCAAACCTGGGTGCTAACAAGAAATTCGGGCTGCTGTCTTGTGGGATTCTCCATTTTCCCTCTGCCCTTACTCGTGTGTCCGGCCAAATTGCTCTGTTAACTCATTTAAAGCTGGATCTTTACTGTATTCTACTAGGAGAATGTCTGAAATTTGTCCAGAGTGAATCACAGACATTTCTCTGAAATGACATTTATAAGAATAAAGCACCTCTCCAAACACTTTTCAGGTGTTAATAGAAAAGGCTGTTATCACAAACTTCAACTTCTGGGCACTGAGAGATACTGTCTGCTCTGCCTGGCCGCTTTTGCATAGTGTTTCCTTGAAGAATCAGTGTTCAGCAATTTGGTTTCAGACACAGGTGATATGATGCCTTTGTTAATACCATGCCATCTTCTGAATGGCTGGTCAGACCTGCTCCTTGCCTTTCCTATGTATGGATTTCTAAGTCTCCTTCTTAAATTCTTCCTTCAATTTTTATTTCCCATTTGAACCTATTTTGCATGCTTTTTGCAGATATTTTGGTATTATTACATTTAGTCGTCAGCCAGCATTTTCCATGGTTAAGTCAATCTCCTGAATTGGAAAGAATAAAGTTTCCCTTTTTTTATGTGATGAAGTTACTCAGAGTACGTAAAAGTAATTTTCTTAACTGGTACAGGGGCTTTTCCTATTTATAGGGCAGTATTTTTAACTGTAATAAAGAGGTCATTTAGGAAGTGAAGCATCTCTTTGTCTGTGAATATTTTCCTTGAACAAATGGCAGCTGGGACAGAAGCTCCAGATTAGCATATCTTTCTGACAGTCTTTAAAATGATCTGGTAAGATCCAGACTCTTCACTGTCACCAGCTAGGGAATGTGCATCTTTGAAGTGTTTTTACCAACTCTTTGTGATTTTTGTTGTGAGCTGAGAAAAACTTTTTCTGTGTGGAATTTAATAATCCTGAAGTGGAGTTCTTTTTTTTGTAATTTCTCCCACTTTTTGCTAATATTATGGAAGGAAATGTAAGATGTTTTCAATCACAGATTTATAGATATCTGAAGCCGCAGCTCAGTTCCTGGAAGAGAGGTATTACACACTATTGTTTTGGATAAGCTGTCATTTTGATGTAAATTGAACTATCCAATTTCTTTCTTGTTTCCTCAAAAAGCATTATTTTCTTCTGTCCAGAGCCATTTCACTTTTCTTTTTTCTTTGTAAGAACAGATATCAAACCAATTAAAGTTGTTATATTTGGAATGAATGTTCCACAGTCCTATCTAAGCAGCAGACTATTCTGAGGCATACCTTGGACATCTAACATCTGGAGCAGCCCTCACTCTTAAGAAGCAAAAATTAACAAACCATAATTTAAAAAATAAAAATCCTACAAGGCATTCTACAGTGTACAATGCTTTGCCAATATAACAGACTCTTCCCTCTATCCTCCGCAGAATCCAACATCTAACTCATCTCAGGTCCCTAAAGCTCCACCTTGGAGAACTCTTAAAGGCCCTATTTATATTCTACGTATACTGGATTTTAATTTTTGGAAGATATGTAGCCTGAATTTTCAGCCCATATGCTACGTTACCTGGCTTGGGGGTGTGGGGGGAGACAAAATCCAACAAAAATGAGCACACTAATCTTTGTTAGCTTTAGAATCGCATCTTTGCAATTTCTTTCAAGCCTCCTCTAGGTTTTGTAAATGTTCATCTGAAATCTTCCCAGTTATTAGCATGTCATCCAGATAACAGACAACACCATTTACCCCCTGCCTTACTTACCTCATTATTCTTTGAAACACAGCAGGTGCTTTTTCTGTTCATACCTAAATAGCCCCTTATGTGTGTTTGTCGTCAGGATTTTTTTTTTTTTACTGCTAGTTGCAAAGCCACCTGCTGGCACTCTTGGGACAAGCCTTGTTTGGGTAGCTCCTCTCCACTCAGCACTTTGCAAACAACTCTTCTGCTCCAGAAATCCAGTATTGTCCAGTCTGAGCCAACAAGTGCTGGCGATTTCATATTTCTGACAAGCTTTTCTCTACTGTCTCCCCTGAAATACAGTTTGCTCAGCCCATTCACTGACATCCAGGGGAAGAAACGGACTCTGGAGTCCGGGTCACTGATCTGCTTTTCCGCAAGCTCTTGCAGGGCTTATGGCACAGGTCTCCTCCTGAGCAATGCAGAAATGATTTTGTCACTTGCAGACATTGCGGTTATACCTGTTACTGAACCACATCTGTAAGGAACACATCTCTAGTCTGAATTTTCCTACCCTGCTACATAGCTGATTAGCTACTATCCACTATAATTTAAGCTTAGGGAAACAGTGTCTGCCCACTATTTTCAGTTATGATTGCCTTCAATGTTAACGAAGTATATTTGTAAATTACAGTGACAGGAAGACCAACCTGTTAATCTTTACTTGTCCTTACACTACCACGATACAGTGCGCTATATATGTTCATTTTCTACTGTGCACAGCCAGTGCTCAGTTCTCCACAGACAGTTTATTTAGTTGACAGATTAATTGTGCCACAGATGCAGAGACGCTGGGGGAGACCAGCTCAGTTCTGGCAGGATTACTCATGCAAGTGCAGTTCTGTGCAGTTGTTGATACATTAGCCTCACTGGGTGCGCAGTGACCCAGCCAGGGAGGATACAAAGGACCGCAGACATCTCCAGCCTGCTCCAGCATGGGCAGGACAACCTGTAAGCCCAACCAGGCACAATATGGTTCAAGCAGATCCATTTGGATGCATGCGGGAGATGACTCCGGGGCTGTGGTTAGCAGCCTGTTACCAGATTGAGTAGTGCGGCATGAACTCGCTAGGCAGCTTGGGTCCAGTCCTTGGCAAAAGCTCATAAACCCTCAGAGAGCTGTGGAGCTTAATGCTGAGGAACTCAAATAGTTCCCAAAAATCAGTTTAGGATGAACAGAAAACATTAGCTCAAACTGAGGACCAGTCATTCCATCCTTATAATCAGAGCCAACTTACTGGGACCTACCCTTCTGGCACTGCAGGGATGCTCCTGCCTTGGGTTGTAATTCCCCAGGCACGTTGGTGAAAACATGGTAATGTGACTCAGACAATGGACTCAGGCTGAAACATTTAATTTCCTGAGTTTGTTTAAACCATTTTACTTAGCAATTTGGTCCATGATTGCCCAATACTTCTGCCAGCCTAATGGAGGCAGTGGTATGGAGGTGGAAAAGAAAGGCTGGGGTGAGAGTACGACTGCCTCTTTTGGGCGTAGCACTGTTTTGTGCAAATTTAAAGTGCTTGCAGAATTATGAAGTTACTTCTAAGCATCATCATGATTTTTGGAGAGTCTTTTGCAAAAGGTTATTGAAACAACCAGTAGCAGAAAATATTTTTAGGCTTGCCAAATACCAGAATTAGCTTTTTAGTTGATTTCCAAGACAAAACTATTGTTCTGTTAAAAAAAAAAAAAAAAAAAAAAAAAAAAAAAAAAAAAAAAAAAAAAAAAAAAAAAAAAAAAAAAAAAAGAAAAAAAAAAAAAAGAAAAGAAAAGAAAAGAAAAGAAAAGAGAAGAGAAGAGAAGAGAAGAGAAAAGAAAAGAAAAGAAAAGAAAAGAAAAAAAAGAAGACAGCATGGTAAGCTTTTAGTGATTTCCTTAGAAGTTCTACTGTGTCTTTATCTCAATAAGTTCCGGTGTAAAGTATAATTCTTTAAGGACCATTTGTGTTTCATATCTGGCAATGTTAAGAAAATTCTTTTGTATAGTGGAACCTTCCATACTATTTCTATAAAAATACTGTCAAAGCCTGAATCTTTTTCAAAACTTTTCTTACTTGCGTTAAATGCAGTCTGTTTTACCCAATGCAAGATGTTTATTTTTGCTCTCTTTTTTATTTCAAGATCCAATCCTTTGCCAGTTTTCTGTTTTGTGTTTTGCCATATGCAGAAGAGTTAAAAATAATCCACTGTTTTTCATAAAAACAGGTTCAGAATATGGCTTTATTTCCTTCAGATGCAAGACAATAACTCTTAACATCCAAAAATGAAAGGTAACTAACAAAGAGGAATAATTTATCCTCCCTTGCTGCAGAAATTGTAAATCATAACTGAAATTAAAGACTAAGTCTTGATCACATACTTTTTATATCTTTGCTCTACAAGAGAAGAGCAAATCCTTGACATTTAACGCTGAGCTGAAATTGGGAAGCTGAAATTGTTTAGTTGGAAGTGCCTTTCTATCCCTCATCATCCCTGGAGGTATTTAAAAGACGTGTAGGTGTGGTGCTTAGGGACACGGTTTAGTGGTGGACTTGGCAGTGCTAGGTTAATGGTTGGACTTGATGATCTTAAAGGCCTTTTCCAACCTAAACGATTCAATGATTCAGTGCAATTACTCTTTTTGGTCCAGTGGAATCACTTAAGGAGAATTTTACAGATGTACTCCCCAAACTTGATATCCTTTCTAATTCCCATATGACGATTTTAAATACTGCTAGAATCAAAATCTCCTTCTAAATTTAGAGAAAAACACCCAGCTACTGAAGGGAGGTTGAAAAATTTGGGAATTATAAATTTCATCTAGATCTCATTTACAGTGGTAAAAATCAAGAAGTATTCTCATTTCTGTGATGTACAACTGGTAAGGAGTTGGCAGCGGAGGGAGGAATGTAACTGCTTTTCTTATGATTCTTTTTCTCTGGGCTACATTACATAATCCCAAGCAAGAACAAAGCTATGAGCTATATTTGTTAATGATGAATCTGAGTCAGTACTTTCTTACACCACTGTAAATGAGATATGATTCCAGAGGTGTTGCATTGATCTAAATCCACAGAAAAATCAGATTCGGGTCTCACTTTATGGTTTGAAACACTGCTCAATTTGGTTCAGAGATTTCTTGCCTTCTTTCAGCACAATAATTAAAGGATGCCAAAGGATGCTGATGCCTGTTGCAAACTGACCTAGACAGCTGTAATTTGGAAATGAAAAACTGGAAGAACCGAGTGGCAAAGAATTAGCAACAGTGCTGAGGGGGGGAAAAAAGAAAGGAAAGGAGCAGAAAATAGAGCAGGCAATCAATGAAGGCTACGCAGAAAAAGAATCCCTATAAACTAGTAAGAGATGGGGTGAGTTTCATCAAATAGAAAAATGTATGTGCATGTGTAATAGAAGTACAGTAGGAGGTGGAATCTTGCATCATTTTACAAAGTATTTTCTGAATCTGTGCGGTGAGAATATCTTTGAAGAAATATAATAACATTGCTTGTATTGTCATACAGTCTCCTTTTGGGTAGATCAAAGGAATCTGCTCTTTGCCTTTGAGTTTTAACTAAAATCTTGTCTTGGGGCAGAACCACTTGTTAAGGAGCAGGGTTAATATCACAGCTGAAGAGTCAGGAAAGTGTTATTCTCTCTGCTGTTTGTGACCTCCTGTCTGTGCAGCATGAATAAAACAAGTTTGGGGAGAAAATATCCAGCTACATATCCCTGATTTCTCTTTCTAAAGGAAATTATCTGGAAGACTCTGAAATCCACAACAAGCTGCCTGAAGTATGACAATAAATAGATGTCAATTGTCATTATTAGATAGAATGCATGCAAAATAAAGAGGATGAATATCTATATTTGCCTAGGTATAATTCCAGTCCCATTATCTTCAGTAGAAAAATCACCCACAACTTCAGTTCTTTGTAGACTTTTTAAACCCAATAGCAAATGGCTGAAACCACTGTTTCTATGTCTTTTAATATATGCTTCAATTGGTGAGCCTCCAATATGTTCAGCTGTTTTCAAAAGGTTATGAATTCAATGCAGAAATTGTTAGAGGAAAAAAAAATCTTAATATGTCTAACAGCAAAGTCAGCACAGCTACATGCCCTGTGTAAGTGAAGCACATTTATTTCAACATGCCTGGAAATGTTAGCTGTGCTCCAGGTATGGTCAGATCATGGTGACTGTTTTAAAGCTAATGTGTAGAAATTATAATGAAGTTTAAATGTAGGGCACTGACAGAGTACACGTAACAGATGAGGCTTATTTTTAGAAAATTGAGCTGAAGGGATGCTCAGTCTCCGTTCACCAAAGCCATTTATTGCACTGATAGTTCAACAAAAAATGGCTAACAAATTAATGATTATGCTCTCACTATAAGATATAGGCAAATAATCCTTTTTAAAGTATATGGACTGCTGATTTGTTTCATGTAACCAGAAATAAAATTTCTCAATACTTCTGAATGATATGGAAAAATCCTGAATTTTTATTTTTTTATTTTTATTTTTTGTAAGAGACACAGGTTACATTAAAGACAATGGGATATATTTCATATTGTATTATCTTTCTAAACTTACAAATTTGAAGAACTGGCCAACTTTTTGGTCATAAGCATCTTAAGGAATTTTCGGATACTATCCTCCATGCAGAATGAAAACTGCCACATACTATTTAAATGGACAGCATTGCAACATCATCTCCCTGCCTGCTCATCACCAGTTACACCTGCACAAGACTGATGACATTACAAGCAGAGATGAAATACTCATATGAATCTTGATTTTCTACTGTATCCAGTCTTTCTCATTTGAAATCCAGGACCAATGAATGGTTTCAGACTAATTGCCTTTAGACATTTTTCTTTTTTTGAGAAGTTTCAGGTTGTGACAGTTCTAAACTGCAAGAATCATTTTTAGAAGCCCTTCATTATAAAACTTCAGCATTTGTGAACATACTGGTTCGTTATATTTTCAAACATTCAGAAACAAAGGGAAGAAAAGCCTGTATGTGAAATTTAAAATGGTCTGGTTACCATGGCAAATATATATGTGTATAACCAGGGGAAAAAAAAAAAATCAAACCAAACCATTGATCAGGGCACATGTTATTTTTTATTTCTTAACTTACCTCTGATATTTTGGAACATGTCTTCCTTCCAGCAAAACAGATCGCATTCATAAACACTTAAAGAATTTTAAACTAAATCACATTTTCTAGCAAAGTATTTTTTAAAAAATAACTGGTTTGTGAGACACGTACAATGCATTCCAGTATCTCTTCACTAAAAAAGGAAAGTATTCCCTATGAAATCTAGAGAATCTGTGGAGTTCATTTAATTGTGCAGTAACACTATAAATTATGAAGGAAAGTACTGTGGTCTGTGAAAACACAGTGCAACTGCAATTAAAAGCTATGGAGAATGCTCTTAGATAAATAAAGGAGATATTATTAGAAGTGTGGCACAGAAAAGGTCAATTGGTTCTTATTTACTTGATAAAATTAAAAGCCAATGCATCTGATTCATGCTGGCATAGTTCCACACTTTTCATGGAGTTGATGGTGGCATAATAAAGATCAGGAATTATTACTTACTGCACACCATGTTTTTGAAAGTCCATTGACAGTACTAAAACTGCTAAACGGCAACAAACACCAGATTTTTGAAAATACCTCTTTTTTGACTAAACAGAAAGGAAACGAAAGCTGACCCTGAAACAGTGAATTGAAGGGGGTTACAGACCTGTAGGATGCCCATGTAATTACCGATATAAATTGCTGCGTGAATTAAAATAGTACCAATTGTGAGAACAATGCAGAGAAAAGGGACGTCCTGAAGAAGACAGGAATCCATTGTTATTTCGTGTACTATGTGCTGTTCAGAACAGTACTGCCGAAACACTCCTTGACAGCTGTGATACACCTTTTCAGAAACAATCCTTGCTCTCTCCTTAATAAGTACTTATGCAAAGGAAGAAGAACTCTCAGGAACAGTCAATCTGTTGCTTAGCTAGCATGACAAATTGTGCTCTCATCAGACTCATGCACTTCTAATTTGCCGAAGCTAACACGGATTGCAGACTTAAAAATTGGAGCAGAATATGGCTCCTCTCTAAGTGCTTTTTTAAGGCTCTCTTCTTCTTAATTTCCAACCCTACTGTATATTTCATTAGTTCATAAGCACACTTAGTTTCTCATGCAGCTTAGTTTTGAAGCTTAAGAAACTCTAAAACTGAAAAGCATTTTTGTTATTGAACTCCAAGAGGTGCATCAAGTCACTTCCCATAGAATGCATTAGTATTCCAAATATTTTGGTAATGAAGAAGGGTATGGCTTATTGTGCTTTAGTTACTTTCCTGCTTTATTTCCTTTTCAAGTGAATTTAGAAATCGTTGAAGGATCTCTGAATGACAGGCTTGCTTTCTACTGCTGTTTACAGAACAGGTACAAAATGTACACTTCTTTGCTGCAGCCTTATGCTGAAATGTCTTACCCAAAGGTGGGAAAAAGTGGGGTACTAATTTGAGACACATGCATATTTTACATAACTTTTTAAACATTTTAAAACTGGTGAAGAATTGGTATTTGTTAATACCTGCTGCCAGCACCACAAGGAGACCATTACCTCTAACCAATACTGAACTGAAAGTATCTGAAAATTCAATGTATTCCAGGAAAAAACAATTACATGACATTGATAGTTTAAAAATATTAATATTCAATGTATTAAGAAACCTTTAATATTTAGGATAAATATTTACGATACTTATATGTTTGGGATAATTGAAGTAATGCTGTCCTGTGCTCAGGTTCTCTATCACTCCCCAAACCTATGAGCCATCTGGTGCTCATGGTGAAATGTTATTTTAGTTTCTCAAAGCCCCTGTATCCTACTTTTGCTTTTTTAAAATCTATTCAGCTTGCAGATAAATTTTAACAACATTGTTTTTTCTTCATTCTCATCAGATATCTGAAAGGAATGGCTTAGGACACCTTTAAGATCTATTTCCCTTCTTTTGATTTTTGTGTCCTGTCTCAAACTTCACACACATCGTTATTTTCTTTCTTCCTTTCTTTCAGAACTGGGAAGAGGGTCAGGCAGGGTGAAGTGCTGCCAATGCAATGTTAACCTCTAGCAGCTGCTACCTTACTGACCTATAGTAAAAGAAAGGAGGTATCCTGAAAATCATTACATTTCTTTATATCCTTTTCAATTTGCTGCAACAAGAATGATGTTGGCATGCAGCACAGTCCTGTCCTAAGGTTCTTGCTAAATGGTAGGGTCTTCTGTTACTGGGACAGTTTTATCTACTGCCTCTGCTTATAGTGCTTCCCTCGTGAAAAACATCCTTTCTTCCTCTGCTTCCAGAGAAAGCAGCCTGAAACTACCTGAAAAAAAAAATAAAATACACTTTGCTGAGTCTTTTACCCTCTGCCTCTGTATTATATAGCCTTTTTCATCAGAGAAGGAACTGTCACTGGCAAGCTGGAGGAGTGCTGCCCGGGGGCTGTGTTCGTTTCAGACAGAGGTTATGCTGAAGCTCTGGAAACCAAACTTCTGGTGTGTTTGGTAGGATCACTTTTGTAGAGACTTTTCTAGTAGATCTAAGAAATGGGAAGATGTTAAATGATGAAAGGAGCTCAGCAGATATTTCAAATGATACCAGTGTTAGAGTTTTGTCCTAGTGTGACAATGCACCAAATCTGAGAAGGCACTTTACTGCTCACTGACTTGCTCCTGGCTTTAAATACCTTAGTCAATATGAAACTTGGACATCTATCCTTCATTTATTGTCCTGCTACTGGAAATTAAGCTTTATTATGCATAGTGTAACAGTTATAGCTAAGAATGCTTGCCTTTGCTAACCAGGGGCCACAGCGTCCTTGGTACTGTCAAAGCGCTGAGGGCACTAATGGCCCTTCTTGCCTTTCCCCAACCTGCCATGGCCCAGGACCCCCCCTGGAGCTGTCAACCCTTGCCCCAGTGATGCCACGGCAGGTCTGGTCTCCAACTACCTACTGCCCTTGCCAACCATGGGCCCTGATGAGCTGGGTCCACATGCTGGCCTGGCCTTGGTCCATCCCCACCCCCATGGAGATGCTCACTGCCTGGGGTTGGGTTTGTTCCTTGTGTACCCTTGGTCTGCCCCACTCCTTCAGGGCAGAGTCCCCCAGATCCCCCTCGGGAAGCCCCTGCTGCTCCCAACAGGAAGCGTAACTTACACATATATGTAATTTTTAAGTTTGGCAGACAAAGTGCTCAAAAGCGGGAATAAGCAAAGTAGTGAAGATGAAACATCTGCAGTTATCCCACATGAAATTGGTCCAGAAGACCAGTTCTGGTCTTGCTCACCTCTGGCAACTGTGTTTTGCGATGGCCCTAAAACCTCACAAGAATAGGTTTGCAAGTATGCCTGTATGTCATCTGAGAAGAATGGGTAGTAAAAGTTAAAGATCTGCCATTGAACAGCTGTTGAGAAACCTTGAGCTGCTATAAAATATTTCTGCAAGAAGCTGATCATGCTTTACAGAGAAATAACAGAGAAATGACTATATGTGGAAGATAAAATGAAATGATGTGGTATCCGTATCATCATATATTTCTGAAAAGACCATAATTTTAGAGGTGATGAAATTGGCACTATATTTTCATTGATTTGCTGTATCTGTTCCAGTTCTAAGTGGCATGTAGGAATTATCTTTTACCGAAGATTATTAAATGTCTATCTGTCATCACTGACATTGGTTTGTATCCACTCCATGGACCTAGACTAGCCAACGAGAGCATCAAAATCATTAGAGGCATTTTGATTTAAGAATTACTAAGAATTTAATTTCTTAGTAATTACTTGGAATTTCTTGCCTAAATTTTCATAATGGTGAATTCTGTATTTTGTCTACTAACCCACTGTATCCAAAGTATTTAGTTTGAAAAAAAAAAAAAAAATCAGAACAATTCTGAAATAATTAATTTTGTTGTTTATGCTTCTTCTCAAAACAATGATTAATAATAGTATTATTAATGACTTCTCCCCTTCCATGCCTAAGAAGGCATTCCCTTGATTAAAACACACTCCTATGTATTCTAAGAATTCTGGGAAAAAAACAGTTATGTGTAAAATTTACTTGAAGTATTTTAAATTCCTGCCCTGTTTCTAATGATGAAAAACTGCAGTGTTACACATTGTGACAAAGACATAGGATGAAGGATAATTACAGAATGTGTTACTACCATTCATGTGTGAAATCTTCTAGGCTGGAAAAATGCATGCTCTTAGATAGTAAAAGAGACACCAGTTAAATGGATAACCTTGATGCACAGAAAAATTCTGAACACGTCTAGCTCTTCACCAGGTATTCATCCGAGAATGCCCCTGTGTAACGCACTGGTTTTTATTCTGTTTGGGTTTTTGCTTTTTCAGCACAATGATACTCTTTTAAGAAGAAATACCCTAAAGGTCAAATTATTGTTGAAAACTAATTCCTGGCTAATATATTTTTAAGTAGCTGGGTTTTAGGCAATTTTTATTATACAAGTCCTGAATTCTTTGCTGAACTATGTTTTTTACCTTGTCAAGGAAACATTTTATTTACTTGACTAACACTCATGTCTGAATAGTTAGATGATTTAAAATACGTATGTGTAAAATTTATGCAACTATGATATTTCACTTGAAATTGCACTTATTTCTCCCAGTTCGTTACACAATCAACAAAGAGATATCTTATGAAAGAATATTCACTTATGGTACACAAGTCTTTTAAGCGAAAATAGATCCACTGTCATCCAGCAAAAAATAAAACAAAAAACCCCCCACTAACTCATTCAAAGAAACAAATCAATTTTCAGATAAACATTGTGTTTGTTTAACAAGCTGCTGGAAATCAAGAGGTTTGTCAGCTACTCCCATGAAAACATTTTGTAAGTAAAAAGCATTTTGAAAACTAAAAATTTAGATCAAGCAGTTAAGAATGTCAGCAAAACTAAAAGTATGACAATTTCATAGAGCTGATCTACAATCAAGCAAGATTTTTGAGTTACGTGATGTCCATGCTATACACCCCAACAGGCTAGAACAGGTGGTTTTTTTTTCTTTTATCATTTGTATCACATTTAATTTTCTTTCACTCATCTTTGCTTACTCCTAGTTATAAGATCAGTCACTGTGTTTTATATTTCAGTGGTGGTACCAGCATTGACAGTACGTTGCTCTCACAGCAGTTTCTCATATTCTTCCATGCTCCACCACGTGTGTACGTTCCCTGCCAGGCTGTGACTGAACTGTCCCTCAGCACTGTCTGTTTCTGCTCTTCCACCCTCAAAGGATGGTCAGGAGAGAAAGACGGAGAGGGGAATGGGAGGAAACATCCACATGATATTTGGAATTATGACAAAGGAACTTTAATTTGAATTTTGTAAATATTTTATATCTTTCACTCTATGTGCAGAGCCAACATGAATTCTTACTCCCTGCAGCAATGGTGCAGACAGCTGCATGACTTAACATGATACATGTAGTACCACTGAAGCCACTGAAAGTATTCGGTAGCTAAAATAAATAGGAGTAAGTTTTTGAGGGACCAAAGCACCTTATAGTAACTGAAGCACTTTATAGTAAACTATTCTGAGCAGGGATGTTCTTTTCTGCTGACACGACCCTTTCCAATTTCCTACCTAAATATTAAACAGACAAGTAATTCCTTATAATACAGTTTTCAGGGAGAGAGAGTTAGTATTATCCCCATCTTGATGAGACTCACAACCCAAAAGATTCAGAACAGGAACTTGGGTGGTTGAGGTTAGTCCTCGGAAGGAGTCTCTTTTTCCATCTCCTGCAGAGGGACCCTAGGGACTTTGTAAACAACACATCTATTGTGCAGAACCACCAGACTCAGCATCTGGATTCTTTCACAGGCTGCTTGGCTAATCTGGAGCAAGTTCCTGAATCCCAAGTACTGCTGAGTCCACTATGACCTTTTCTTCAGTGGGGCCTCTGCAAATATGGGAAGTTATGTTATTCCTACCAGGTTTCTGTCAACAGAATGTTTTTAAACTACAGAGCAGCATACAATTATAGCTTATTCCATCTGCCTTTCTCTTTGCTTTGGAAGATTTTTTTGAGAAATAAATCTTTTAAAGATCCCGTACGAAACAATCTGTTAGTCAATTAATATAAATAGGAACGGAAATGATATTACTGTAATATTTTTTTGAATAGTAAAAGTGTTCCATAAAAAGTCTGAATTCCCTAGGTTTTTAACTAATTTTATTTCAGCTTTATTGGCAACAAAGTTGCATGCATATGCAACACCTTTTCCTCCTGCCCTCAAGGAACAAAAGCTGTTAAAAACATTATGAAGAAAGCTTTATGACTTAAATCTGTTGTGTTTCTCCTAGTGTTACACTGGCAAAATACTCTATAACAATAAAATTAGTTAATGAAGACTTTCATCAATTTAGAATAGCAAAAATGTGCTGGTATATCATGTAAAGCACAGTTCTCCATTGTTGCAGCAAACAAAGCAAAAAATTCAAAGTACATGTTTGATCAAGTGTGTTTGAAAATACAAAGAGTGCTACATGTGTACCAGATGTGAAATAATCATAGTCTGCCATCTATCTACCAGTTGCTTGGTGTATGAGTTATAATCAGTTGTAACTAAAACCACCAGCAAGTTCATTTTAAACTGAACTGTAGGAGAAGGACAAACAATGGATAGGAGTATGTCATTTAAGAGAAAAAGCTATATTCAGAGAAGAAAGAAGGGGAGAGGGACACACATGACTTCAGCACAGCAGATTAGGAATCAATGGAATTTGGCAAAAGATTCCAGTCAGTACTCACGGCAAGATGAAATCTTGTCGCTCCTGTCAATGGGTGCTTTTGGTTTCAGTGTGGTCAAGATTTCTACCCTAATGTCAGATTTGAGGCTCATCATTTCTTACTTCAATCTCAATGTTTGTTGTATGTGAAAATGGAAATGTTGCATTCCCTAGGCTATGCCATATAATGCGTTATGATGGACCTCCTTCTCGCCTACTTTTTGTGTAGAAAAAGAATGCGCTTATATTTAAAATGTTTACGGACGTGCTTAGGTTTTAAATCAAAGTACTTCAGAGGAGAACTATGTATTTCTTTAATGGCAAGATAAACTCTTCCACATCCGCTTGATCGCTTCCTCCTAAAAGTATATTGAGAATGGCAGTTTCTTTGATCAGAGGAGAATGCAGACTGATCTTTAACATGGACAGAGATTAGGAAAAGCCATGAGTTAACCTCCATCCTGGGACCTGGTTCGCCTATAGTCAGGGCTTTCCATGAATGAGTGGTAAAAATAAAATATATAGCCTCTACCACTGAGGAATTCTCAGTCAATTACGAGGTACCACTTCTGAAAATGTACATCTTCAAAGAATTCTTCACTCCTCCTCCTTACAACAAGGAAGAGTCTGATATCATCCAGCTCTTTGAGAGTTGTACAACAAAAGAAAGAGGAATCAACAGGATGAAGCAAGAGTCTTTTCTTGCCCTCTTTAGTAGGTTCCTGTGTTCAGACTGACTCAAAAAAGTGCACAACACTGAGTAAGCACTAGAAACATTGAATTCTATTTTAATTTTTTTAATTATTATTTTTTTATTTAGAAATTAAATGATTGCCATAGTCTGATGTGTTCGTTACTGGGAGAGGGAGCTAGTTATCTTGTTGGGTTGACTTCAGTTTACAAAACAGAACAACATTGTTCTATACAGAGCCTGCTGTGGCAGCCACATAGCAGAAACTTTAAAGTTCTCTTTAAAAAGATAACTGTGTTGATTTAGTTACGAATGTTATAATTCATATTACAGACAGAACACATTAATTGCCTGTGGTTCTGACCTCTTAAGTCACTTCATGAGAACTCAGATGGTCTGGTTCAACTTCTTAGATGTACATGCAACTCTACAAGTCTCAGCACTGTTTGAAGTTGAATTTCCCTTTGTCCCTGTTCTTAAAACCTCAGAAGAGTTTTCTCCTTCTGACTAGACACCCTGAGACAAATAGTTTTGAGTTGAGGAAAATTGTGTCATGTATTCCCAGGAAAAAACAATGACTGTTTCAGGTGTTCCCTTCTATAGAACGATCTCTGCAAGTTGTCTTCTGCAGAACTGTGCCTGATTCCATTATTCAATTTACAGAAGTAAAACTATCTGTGCAATGATATAAGTGATTTTTTTTTAAAAAAAATCATGTTTCTGCATATGCAGGATTATGTGAGGCTGCAGTAGAATCAGATAGTTGAGCTAGATAAGGCACTGGGATGAGTCTAGTAACGGCAATAAAAGGACCCTTTTGATTCTTGGTGTTAAAACATCACCCAGAAAACCAAATTGTGTAGCAGACCGATCACTCTCAATAAGTGGAAAATGCAATTATCTGTCTGCCTATGTGATTCTATTTTTTTTTTTTTTTTATTTTTAAGGGATAGGGCAAACATGTAATCAGAGTACCCCAGAAGACTCAAAGTTCCCATAACGTACTTCCAGAGAGAAAATAATTTCTTCGCCAGGACTTAAAGAGTAAAAGGCTGGGAACAAGAAGGACATTTGGGAAAGTGAGATGAGATGTATACTGAGATGAGATATATTAATAAGGGAAACATGAGGGAAAGTCTGGGTAAACAGGAAACATTAATATTAGGAGAATAGTGAATAGAGGAATGAAAAACAGGAGTAATCTGAGCAATAAATGAGAGTGCCTGGTAGCTTCACATCCTCTTCTCTTTGTCAAGCTGTGATTCCCTATCATCCTTGATCTGTCCCAGCTCAGTCCCATCATCTGACGAAGGTGTCAAGATGCAAGGCCCTGGCATCACCTAAGATAGGTGAGCTCTTCTCCTCGCCTTCCTCATGGCAACTGGGATTTGTCCATTACCTGTTCCCTGTCTCTCTTCCCGTTAGTCAGGACCTCAGTCATCTCTGCCATTTGCTCTCGTGACAAGACAGAAAGGAGTAGGAGGAAGGAGTATGTAGGCTCAGAATGACTCTGCCCTCCATGTGAGTGAGGCTTAAGGTTATTTTGGCATTTCAGCTCAGTTGGTTTTACTTTTAAATGCTTTGAATACAAAATACAGAAGTAAAACGTAACTGGTATTCAGAAGTCAAATTTTACTGACCACACTAGAAAGTACTGAGAAAAGCTAATTATGTGATACTGAATATTTTTGGTCAATGTAAGAGTCTTTTAATTTGGAGAGGTTTTGCAAAGTGATTACAAAGTGTTGTTAGCTCTTTTGAGAAAATTGAAAATATGGGTGTTCATAGGTATATTTTCACAAAAATATAACAATGACTTGAGTAATACGATCCATATTTTTAGAAGAAGGAAGAAGCAAGCAAACAATACTGTTCTGCCTTCCTTCTTTTTTCTGTATTCTGTAACTAATGGATACAGTGTTTTTAAGTAAGACAAGTACTTCTGATATAAATTTGCAAATGAGGAGCAAGCTTGATTTATGGAGGAATTATTTAATGTTCTGAATTTGCAGTCTATTTCTTCTCTGTAAGTTAGCTTTGGAATGAAGCACACACCATAACTTTTATGTTATTGTTGTTCAGCCTTGTTGTTGGACAGTTAATTTGCTATAAAATCCACACTATATCATTGTTATTAATTAGGGCAGCCATGAACTTGCCTTTCAAAAGCTATTAAATGCAAATGTTTAGCCGCATAAAAATATAAATGTGCAGTGGAGTTCTTCAGCAGAATAATGCCACGAAAGAATTAATACAAAGTAATTAAATCTTCATTGAAAGGAATCCACTTTATCAAGTGATGAACCTCACTCATGGGATAAAAACATAAAAAATGAAAAATACTATGTCAATTGACAGGAAAAACAATGCTTTGTGGCTTATAAGATAAGGAGGGCCAGAACTGTACCTTTACAACTTTATTCATCAAGAAGCTGAAGAAATAGATTAGGGCAAGTGAAGCAATCGGTACTTTACACTTTGCACTGTGAATTGTCAGGTTTTTTCATAGCATTAAGAAACATGGCAAACATCACTGAAATGAAATTTTCTCAAATGCATGTACCTTTTACAGACAGAAACTGTAAAAAATTAATGGAATTATTCCAACTGTGCAAGCAGAATTAAGAATTTTTCAAAGCTTTATAATTTCAGAGATTTAATCCAGAAATTGTTCCTTAATGGGAACATAATTATACATGTGCTTAACAGAAATTATTTGCCTAAGTGCTTTTCTGAAGAGAGAAAATCTTCACAGACACTTAAATGCATTTCTGATTTATAGCCTTAGATTTTAAGAGGCAAGTTTTATCATTTGCTCCCGTTTTATACAACAGCCTGGCTTCAGCTGCTCCTTGAATACCAGTAGACAAATAATAAGTTTATATTAAAGTAAGTGATAATGTTAATGACAGAATGTGTGTTTGTGATCTACATACCCTTGGAACCAGAAAAAAACGTGTCAGTTTGAGGAACTCATCTGAATTATGCTCTGTTGGGAATCTGGTAGGAGACTAACATTTTTTAAGTAGCTACAGAGAATTCGTGTAATAAGAGCTGGAATAGTAAATGAACTTTTAATTCATTGTGGTTGTAAAAAACTCATAGGAAAATGTATTACTGATGGAGATGTCACATGTCATTTAAATGGGAAATACGTTTGTTCTAGTTGTACCATATTGCAACTAAAGTGAGATAAAATTAAGAATGAGCTATGTATCAGAGAAAGATGTTTAAAACAAGAGGTTTAAGTATAAGAACAGAAAGAAAAAGACCTGCAACTACAAAAAAGAAAATAAATTCATACTTAAACAAGGCTCAGGAACACAAGCTGTCTCTGAGAAAGTTGCATGGAATAGACACAACCATTTATGGAATTAAAATACAGCTAAGGTCATTTAACATTAGTCTTCTGCCAGGACCCAGTAAAAACTTGTGAGCTACACTAAGTACTCTTGGCACAGAAATTATACAGCTAACATATCGAACTATTACAGATGAGTATCTCCCCTGCCTTCCTTAACATGACCTCTTGAATTTGTTTTTCATCTGGTTAGACTACAACACATTTTCCATCAACCTTATGCTAAGAGAAGGGTCACCTCTCAGTGTGGCCAGGGCTCCGCAGGGGAGGCACTTCTGTGCATATTCCAACTCTCTAGCTGCACGCTGTGCAATCTTCTAGTTGCACCCTCTGTCCAATTTTTCAAGCCAAGCTGGCCTTTTTCAAGCCCTTACTGGGAAAGGAAACAACAGATAGTTTATGTTGCTGTAAACTCCACCCCAGCAGATTTTTCAGACCACCCACCCACCCCTGGCTATCTGCCAGTAGAAGCTAACAAACGTTTGGATGGAAGGCAGGCAGGAGACTTGTAGAGATAAGAAGCTCCTGAAAAGTTGTTTAGGAGAGTTTTAACCTCCTTTCCTTTAAATAAGGAGAGAAAA
>VXBL01008506.1:277122-311419 GCA_013400195.1 Aramus guarauna | reverse complement strand
CACCCCCACCACCACCCCCCAGTTTAGATACCATACCTCCTTTCTCCTGTTACGTGTACCAATTCCTTTCAGGATATGCAAAAATATGAAGGATGTCTCCAAGAGGCATATGGTTCTTTAAGAAATACCTTAGTATCAGTACTGCTTCTACCACAATATCAGGGAAGAAGTAATTGTGTTGGCATAATTATCTTTTTCTAAGGCATGGTTAGGAATGCAACCCTGAATAAGAGATGGTGTATAAATGACTAATGTCCAACAGATCCAGTGGCTTACATACATTCTTTTTACTGAAATTTTCACTTTGATTATGATGCCTCATTAATTTTATCAAAAATAGGAATCTTTTTTTTTTTTTTTTTTTTTTTAAAAAAAAAAACTTACTTGGCCTTTTTNGGGAAAGGAAACAACAGATAGTTTATGTTGCTGTAAACTCCACCCCAGCAGATTTTTCAGACCACCCACCCACCCCTGGCTATCTGCCAGTAGAAGCTAACAAACGTTTGGATGGAAGGCAGGCAGGAGACTTGTAGAGATAAGAAGCTCCTGAAAAGTTGTTTAGGAGAGTTTTAACCTCCTTTCCTTTAAATAAGGAGAGAAAAACGTTTTGTTTGTTTGTTTGTTTGTTTGTTTGTTTTTTGTTTTTTGTTTGGGTTTTTTTTGGTTTTTTTTTTTTTTTTTTTTTTCCTGAACTCCTCTTCTCTTTGTGATTAGTGCATGATGATGGCCAACTCATAGAAAATACTTCTGATGATCATATTGGAAGAAGTTCATGACCAACATATCCCATCCACCTTGTTTAGCAAAATCAAACCACTGGAGTAAATGTGGTTTCCAGTTGGCTGCTCTGGTTGCTGCAATTATGAATCTGACTAAATCTTGGAGCAGTGTGAATTATATTTGAATCAGTGAATTGAACACAAACATTTAACTAATCTCTGATAGTTAAATAACATCCTTCCTCTAGATGCTGGTATGCTATTTCAACATACAAGTGATGTGCTAGTGGGATTCCTTTCTTGCACAGAATTTAAATTCATTATATCTTGGCCAAATTTTAGTAATAATAACACCACCACCACCCCCACCACCNAAAAAAGCTGACTGTGCCATTTTGGAGGAAAGTAGTTGCAGTTCAGTGACATGCTGCAGGAAAAACAGAATATAGTGAATTTACAAAGTATTCTTACTGCATGAATGAAAAAGTGATAGTTTTCCCCATAAATGCATAGAAATGTCTCAGATACATTTTTTGGTCGGTCATGCTTAAAAAGAAAGAAAATATATCTGCAGGGAAAGTTTCTAAAGTTATAATTTGAAAAAGGACTGGTAATAGCACTACATGGCTTTTGCCTGGTAGATAAAAAGTAATTTGATTTTGATTGAAATGAGATGTTATATGTGGAAATGTTAGATAAGATGAAAAAAGAAGAAATATACAATTTTAAGTAAACCTGAAAAATACTATTGAAGTATTAATTAATTTTGTGTTTGCATTGTAAAAAGCTTTTATAAGCCTTTATCCTTTTAAACAACAGGTCAATTAAATATTTCATTTTGGAATACATTTATTTTTAAGAACTGGTGAAAAACAGTACTTGATATTTTGGAAATTTCCACCCAACATTTTTGGCCCGTATTTTTGGCTAGATTCAACTTAATTTAGATAATAGCTCTAGGCTCTTCATGGATACATTTTGGAGTAAATCTGCTGTTCATCAAAAAACAACCATTTAACTTCATTTAGAAAAAAATATTGCTGATAAGTGTTCATAATTCCTCATGACTAAAATGAGTATACATTTAAAAAGTCGCAAAAACTGTAGCTTACAAAACTTAAATCGTGGCTGGTGAAGTAATTTTAGCTGCAAAACTATTTATTTTGATCTCTTGTAGAGTATGCATCTGGTCTGAACCAATAAAGCAGGCTCAAAATAGAATTATACTAAATGGGATTTTGAAACACATGGAAAACTCCAACTCCAATTGTATGCTTACCCTGGTTACAAACAATTTAATTCAAAATGCACTTAAAACCAGGGAAAATCCAGAAGCATGCCTATCCACTTGTCATTTAACAATTGGAAGATACCTTCTGGCACAGTATGAGGAGAGTTTGGAGCCAGAAAACAGTAACAAGTTTCCACCGAGCTGAACCACTCTCCAGTACTGAACCAAAGCCATAAATGTACCTTTCTTCTACAGCAGTGTAACAAACTTAATAGTGAAGCAGCTAGCTAACTAACTAGTTAACTAACTAGCTAGCTAACTATTCTTAATCTCAGCATAAAGCTGAGATGTCTTTCAGCCATTATTCAAAAATATAAGATTTATAAGTTCAAAAAGGGTAACGTTTCTTATGGGTTAAACGCAAACCCAAAATGTTGCACCCTGTTAAAAATACAAACTTCCAGTGTATATACTCTCCCCTCTTTTTCCAGTTTCAGGTGGTCAGAAGTTCTTTGTCAACTAGCTTTCCTAAGGTAACAGGGTGTTTTGGGGGGCTTACTGTTTTTTCACTTGGAGCAGTGGGAGAGGGAAACAACACATCTGATTGCTGCCAGCAGCTGTCGTGCTTTTGAACATCATATTTCAGACCACATGGTAAATAATAAAATGTCTCAATAGAAGTGTGTGTTGATGAATATTATCGCAAACGTTTTAGTCGTGAAGCTCTGTTTTACCTTTAGCAGGGCCTGTCACATCAGAAAGTCTAATACGAGGCAGTAACTTGTAGCAGAGTGCTCTCACAGAGCGCAGAGGTGCCTCGTTCAGTTTGCATAGCATCTTGTTTGAAGAATCTGGGTCCCCAGAGAGCCTTCCCTAAAGGGCCTTCCCCTTTGTGTTATTCCTGAAATTCAGCAGTGAATTGGATGCTTTCAAACCAGCATGGGCTGATCTAACAAGAGAATAATCTGTTTCCTCCATAGAGGAAGCCTTCATGAAGATACTTTGCTTAATAAATTCCAACTTTCTCACTACAGCAAAAGTTGAAAACCTTTTATTTTTCAGCCAGGAACATTTTTGGTTAAGCACCCTGTTTTGTACAGAGAGAGCTGCTGCACATACCAAGGCCTGAAGATTCAGCTTTTAATTCTAGGTCTGTCCGCAGTCATTTCTTAAAACGCCCGTGGTGCTCTTTCACCTGTTGTTCCTCTGAGTTCCTGGCCGTCAGGGTAGCTGGCTGAAGCCTGATGTGCCGATTATCCCAGCCGACAGCTTTAAGCCGCATTAGTTTGCTCTACAGTCTCTCTCGGAACTGCTCGCCTGCTGTGGCAGTTCCTGATGCAGACAATAGTAGGAAATTGTGTCAACCGAATTATTTCCCTATATTAAAAACTTCAGGATTTTTTTCCCATGTCACTTCATCTGAAAATTTACCATTTAGAAAATACAGGAACAAGAGCAATTAATGTGTCAGGCCATAGGCAGTCATACGCTGCTGAAACAGCTCTGATAGTTGATGTTATTTCCCCCGTGGTTCCTCGCTCCCTCTCTGCTGCCAGAGGTTATTGTCCCCCACGCCGCGTGGCCGGGATACAGCATGTAAGTGCTCCTCAGCGCGCTCCCTGGCAGCTTACCCAAGCATCTGTCGCAGCAGTTTGAATTAGCCTGCCAGACTCTGCACACAGCTAGCTGAGCACAGATGTATATTCTGCCCAGTAGTGAGGGTAATCATTCCATTGTCGGTCCCTAGGTAACACCTAGGGGCACTGATGTCATACGTAGCTACGGCCTTTTGGCAAATGTAAGGCCTCACTTTTGTGAGATTATCCCCATCCTGGGAAAACTCTGGTTATATCCAACAGCACCTTGATCAGGTGAAGTGCCTTCACTATCTTTTCAGGAATTGCTTCACCATTTGCATTTAGCTTAGATTTAGCAATCATATTGAGAATTTCCTTCGCCTGTCTTGTCTGACCTTAGCTTATGTATCTACCCAACACCTGCTGAGAAACTGAGGATGCTGTCCATTTCCCTTTTGGGTTCAACACTAACTACTGATGAGCAAATTAAGCGCATCTCCCAGATGAAAGGCAATCATCTGCATGGGAAAGAGATGCTGTATGTTTTATACGAAGTCACTAATGTAAAAAAGTTAAACACGTTTGGCTCAGTACACTCCCCTAGGTCTTTGTGGAAGAAATTGGCCTTCCTCAGTAGAATTTCACAGGAGTAAACATGGTATGACATGAACAAGGAAAAATTCCTGGGTTTTAACTTCCGAGTAGTATGTATAGTGTTATCACTTTTAGTTTCAAACTATCAATTTCAGTTTAGAGTGTATTATCTCCCATGGAATAAAAAAGTACATTAACACAAATGTGCAGATAAGGATGCATTTCTGGTAAAGCGAACATAAAGCAACATAAAAGGATGCACCAACCAAAGTATCTTCAACATATCAAGAGAGTAATATTTTACCATTTTTTTCACCGCTTATTTTTATGGGCTTTGACTCAAAAGACCAAACATGAATTTTATTAGTGAGATCAAATATTCTATGTTAATTATTCCGCCATTTGCTAGTAACAAAAGAATGCTAATATGAATGTACTTCTGAAATCTAAAAATGTAAATGTAAATTAATGTATAATGAACACCACAAAGCACTGTAGCTAATGAAAGATCAAGCTTACTAGAAAGCCAGTAGCAGGCTTCAAGGCAATCTACTAAATTAGAGAAACACGTAGTTTAAAGTTAATAGAAAGTAGTAGGTAAACAGTCTAAATTGCAAACAGTGACAACTTTACAGAGAAAATACGCTAAATGACTTTTCTGTTTATATTTTGGGGCTATGTAGACTGATCTCTCCGATTCCATCTCACTTGCCAGTTTTCACTGGTTTTCACTAATTAATTCCCTTGATTTTGAAGTTCAATATTAGATGGAATCAAACTTCAGTATACGTTACTGGAGCAGAAAGTCTGAGAATGTCAGACAGGCAGCTGCCATTTTCTGACTTTTCAACTGGATTTTTATAGGCTTTGTATGCTCATGACAAAGATTTATATGACAATTTGAAATCAATGGCAGAGCCGCTGCTGACTTGGGGGAGCCTGGGAGTTCACCTGTGCCAGTCAAGTTAGCTCAAAAAAATGGAAAAGCAGAGCTATAGTTGGAGACTGAGAGATCTGATTTTCGGGAAATGCTCAGAACTCAGCTTCTGACAGGCAGGCCCCAGTGCTATGCTTCAAGTCGACCACTAAAATCATCAATCAATGATTGAAAAAGTTAGATTTATTTGCTGATATTATGACATGCTACAGGAACCAAAACTTCTGCTGGGATATGGAGGAGATGGGGGAAAATAGACATTTTGCTGCAGCGAAGTTTAGAAGCATTACAGACTAGAATCAGGAAGGATATGTAAGATCACACACCCTATTTTTGACATGGCAGCGTAGCATCCAAGAAGACTATGTGCCACAAAAAAATGGCACTTACAATGTACATGAGGAGAATTAGGCACCCCAACCTGGGAAAAATCAGACAGCCAACCAAGTGAGGAGTCAGATGGAGATAGCCTTTAGAAAAATCAGGGGGAAAACCTCAGTCTTGAAGTTTGCCAGTCTCCTCCTTCAGGTAAGCATCTCTGTCCAGGCAGGACCAAGAGCCCAGAAGCTTGTCCTGAATGTAGGTGCTGGTTACCTTTTCTTGAACAAGAGCAGATTTTGTAGTTGAGGTATTTATTTTTTTTCTGCAGTATTATTCACTGTAGGCAAAAAGTAAAAATGTACTGATCATACCTGAAGGAAATAAGGTGATTCAGTCTTCCCATCCCTGCTGTGGAAGCTGTTCAGGGCTCGCTGGACCACAGCGGAGGCCAAAGGAAGCAAGTCTGCTGAGGTGAGCTCGGGTAGGAGTTCACCTGTGAGCTGGAGTTTCTGCTCTAGACCCCAGAGTTGCTCGTGTGGTTTGTGCCAGTCACACACCAGCTGGGCCCAGGCAAACAGACGAGTCTACACTCTAGTGCCCACTCAAAAGAAAGGCCTAACAGTGTCCTGCCATTGCTTACATATCCCTTCCAAGGGAATGAGAGTGAATCTCCTTGGCCCAAAGGTGGCCACTGATGCTTCATCTCCTGTGAATCTGTGAGTGTGTTCACCATTAGGCTGTGGTTGGAGTTGAGGAATGAAAGAGCATAACTCAGTCATGTTTTAAAAGAAAGTGACTGTCAAGGTGGTGTTTGAGAAGTGTGACTTCCCCCGTTCCAGGGAAGCCCCCTTGGAGAAAGGCATCAGGATACTCAGGTTCTCCAACAGCAGCGATGTGAGAAGGACACCGAGCTGCTCAGTCCTGGTAGGACTGAGGTGCTGCTGGGGAGCGGCAGAAGCAGCTTGGCAGGGGTTTGAGGGTCTGGGACAGAAACCTGGTTAGCAGGGGTTTGAGGGTCTGGGACAGAAACCTGGTTAGCAGGGTGGCTTCAGGGCTTAGGCAATGGGAGTTTGTGGAATCACAGTTGTGTGCAAACTAAAGTTCACCCTAAGTCTCCTTTAAGTATTTAAGTCTTTCTTTATACGTGGCCTGAAGTTTCATATCCATTAAAATTCACGGGTATTAAAATCTAATTATTGTATTGTTGCTAATTCTGAATTTAAAATGCTCTCTCTGGCAGTTAAAAAGAACAGCTAATCATGTCAATCCACTTGTGCATAAATCCATGGATGTTAGCAGAACTGTTCTGGGGCCTAGTCAGGTGCATCTGGAAGTGTAAGAGGCATCTTTTAATGCTCCACTTTGATTTGAAGGATTAGAATTTTAATAGCCGAGGGAAAACGCCATGAATTTTAACTTTCAAACAAATGACTGAAAGGGAAACCTGAGAATGTGTAAATTGGCAGGGTGCTAGCTAGCCATGAGAACTGCCGTGTGCACAGAGGTTCCCCCTGGTAAAGCCAAAGCAATTTAGCTGTTCATGAAACAGGGACCCATATCTGAGGGTTTCAAACTTTTGGCTTTTCCATGGGGAAGGCCTATGTGCAGAGGAAGTTTTCTATAGAACGATGGGACACAGATTTATATATGACAAGTTTTAAAGTTATATTTTGCCCCAATTTTAGACCCCAGATAAATTCCATTCAAGATTTATGTTCCATCTGTGAGGAGGAAGTGCTCTTACGATAGACAGAAATAAGATTATTTAGTTTGGAGAAGGCGGCCCCTAGATTACCAGCACTGATTTTGCAAGTACTGAAAATAAATGAGTAATGCAAAGTAGGATGAGGGAAATGGGGACTAAGGCTGAAGATAGCAATCTAGGACTTCCCGAAGCAACTGACCAGGTCACAAAGCAAAGCCCTGCATAGCTAAGTCTAAGTACGGAAGCGGAAACCATATGTACTCTGTTTCAACGAACATTACAACCACATCACCAGGTACATCTGGTGTACATCACCAAGGGACCTGCTCTCCAGCACACTTGCCAAAGCAGCCCACCAGCCACCTGTGATTTCAAACACACCTTGGGCTACGTTCACCTAGGCTGATGGAGTCCATCGTGGCACTAAGGTGACTAGCACCGAGTGAGAGCAGGCGGGTGTATGTGTGTGTTGGTTCTTCTTAATTCAACTCTTACCTTTACTGCTGAGGTGAAACTTATGTTCACTAAGGACTGCACAGCAGCCAGTGGTAATTACTGAACTATTTATAGAGCTTTCGAAAGTCTGAAATAAACCATTTCTCCAGTTGCTGTGATCACAGTACCCTTTAAGCTAGAGCCACCTGACATTTGGAGGAGCTGGATGCTGTGAATAGAGTAGCTGATTCCCTGCAGATACTACCCCGTTAAATGACTTGAATATGAACCATGCAGGGAAGGATCCATAAGTATGGAGATTACAGCCAAAAAAATCATTTTCCTAGTGATCTCAGTCTCACATACAGAGGCTGATGGCATAATCCATGTCTGCTGCACCTGTCTCTCCTAGGAAAGAAACTGCTGGAAAACCGAAAACTAGTCCTGGGAAGAGTCATTGCATGCAGGTTAGTTTTCTTTCATCCAGATTGTGTAGATAAAAAGATTCTTAAAACACAGCTTATGGGTAATGTACACAACTTTAACATAGAGAAATAATGTCCTTTCATTTCTAGAGCTTTTAGACTTTAGTTGAAAATATTAAAAACAAGTAGAAAATGTTTTAATTATTGCATTTTTTAATTTAACAAAATAGAAAAAGAAAAACATCCTTTCTTTTAGGATAGCATTATTCATTGTACACACACAGCATGTACAATTGAAGGCTTGCAGAAGCAAATAGCTGCAAGAGCCTTCAGTGATAAGGGAAGTATTAGTACGTTAATGATTTTATTAATATATCAGAATAACTTCTTTAACATATTCTCTAGAGGATTATAAATCTTTCTGTAACTTACAGGACTACATAATGGTGACACAGAGGATTTACAGCATCACTTTAAGATTTTTTTTACACAACACAAGCATTTAATAAAAGTGTTCAACAAAGCTTATTGACATTTACTTTTCACTTTGCCATACATTTATTAAGTTTGAATATCACATTCACATTAACATCAAACACATAAAATATGGAATAGCTGGAGAGAACAGAAGACATATTTTAGTGCTTTGATGTTGATGCCAAAGTTTTATTTAAGATATTTATATGTAGCCTAAAAAGGATAATAAATTTCATTGAAAGCTCACTATATTACTAGACTTTTCAAAGTCCACAGGGTAGACTCAAAAGTACTGAAAAGGAAAAATGGAAATACTGCTGAAGAATCAATCTTCAAAAGCAATGAATGGTATTAGGAAATCACATTTAAGATATCTGTAATTTAAATTTGATTTCTGAAAAGTGGAATGACACATTCACGAGAGTTTCAGATTAGACATAAGAATGGGTTCCATTAGCTTTTTCTGCATTCTTACACAGGGATCATTTGCTTCAGAGGCATTGAAAAAAAAACTACTGTGTACAAAGTACTTACTATGAAGTATAATATGATTTAGTAATGTAAAGTACGGTCAAAGGCTGACAAAAGCAAAGACAATTCCCTTGACTGAAGTGTTTGCCTGTTTCTACCTACTGCTACCTAGCTGAAATTAAATTCCTCATAGATTTGTAGCAAGAACATGAGTACCTGAGCAAGAAGGAACATGTATTTGGTAGATTAAATTTCTCTCTGCTGTATTTCTCCATTCACAGTTTGTGCAGGGAGGAATAGTATTGAGTAGGAGCAAACTGGATCAGATTAAAAGAAAGGTGAGTGATCCACCTCAAAGAAGCTACACCAGAAGATTTTGTAAAGAATAAAATTGTTTTGGCAATTTTTTGGCATTAGATAGTAACCATTTATTGTTAAAAATAACCAGCTATGTAAATTGGAGGTTATCACCTGAACACAACATTCCATTGCTAAATATATAAATATAAATATAAATATAAATATAAATATAAATATAAATATAAATACTTGAATGTCAACTCAGGTTTAATTTGTTCTTGATGGCACTCAGTGCAGGGGAAAGCAGAGATGAGAAATTCAGTCAGTGTTTCCTAAATATTAAAAAAATATGCAGACTTACTTTGGATTAAATGTCACGCTTTGGCATCTCTTTTTTCAGTTTTGTAAAACTTCACAGCTAGAACTAAATTTTTGATTCACTTTATTTGGGAAACTTTTTCTGTAGGCTTCTGTTTAGATGCTTGAACTTTCATTCATATATTTCAATTGACTTTTAGACTCCTAAATACCTTTGTGTATTTTCTTTCTTATTACTTGCTGAACATTCCTAGATGAAAAGTCAATGGAAGCTGTTGGATGCTCAGTACCTGCAGAGATATCAGTCCTGTGATTGACAGCTATTATAGCACCAATGAAATTAGGAGACAGGTCAATTACTGGATTAGGAATTAAACATACACCAGAAAGCCAACTGTAAGCTCTGGTTTAAAAAAGGACAAAGGAAGAAACTTGCTCTCTGGCTTTATGTTGTATAACTTCCTCAAATAATAAATTGAGGATTTTGGAGTCTATTCCCTGAGTTGTCATGTGTCAGGCTCAGCAGGTTTGCTCAGTTAGTATAAGAAAGTACAGCTCTAACAACAAGAGTTATGAATTCTCAGCCTGGCACACTCCTGAAGAACACAGGGAAAGAAAGAGGAAACAGATGATAAAGTTATCAAGATACAGGATGAGGCAGATGAAATACATTCCCACAGTTGTGACATCCAAAGTATTTCTGTGGTCATCAGATTTTCCTGGATCTGCTCCATTGCATATCAGTCAATCAGGGAACAGCACAGCCTTCTGCACTTGAAAAAGATTACCTTGTGTAGGCTCAGCTCTCAGCCCAAAGGGTAGATTATCAAGTACATACCATGCTACCCATATTTCAGTAGCTAATTATAATTAGTATTACTTTGGTTCACATTTTCTGTTTTGGGTCACACTCTCTTAAAGCAAGTGGAAAACTTTTTTCTTGAGATCCCACAAAAAAAAAAAATTACAACAAAATCTGAAGAAATGCTTTCTTATGTTTTTATACTTACTTAATTTCAGGCTACTCTCTTGGTCTTGAGATAAGAACTTGATCTTAAGACTGGTCCAAAAAGCCACACTGGAAGTTCTCTGAAGTGCCTCAGTTGAAAGAGCCCTCAGAGCGCAATGCCTGAGCTGGGCTTTGCCTTAGATCACCTTCCTCCTCCCCATTTCTGCTTTTGGTGTACACTCCTGGGGGACTTCTGACAAGGACAATCCTTAAATAACTTGTTAGATTGGCTAGGCAGATCCCTTAGTGTCACGCACCGTTAACCTGGTCCAGACTCTGGTCCAATAACCCTTAGCATTATAACCTGAAAAATTCTGACTGTGGAGACGTGTAACCTCTCACTAGGAGATAAAGTCAAGGAGAATTTCCTGTTATCGTTATGAGAGCAGAACTAGTTATGAAGAACAAGTTATTGGAAAATCCTAGTTGGCATCAATTTATCTGCTTTGGATCTAGGAAGAAATTCATACCTCAAGGTGCTACTCTAGTGTTCTGTATAAATATTCCTAAAGGGTATGAGCAGATATTAAAATCTTCCCTGTTCAGGTCTACATTATATCAGATTTTATATCCTACCTTCCAGACAATAATTTTATCAAGTAATATCAAACTTACTTTGTTTCAAATGTCATTGAGCTCCCTGCTCAAATTCTACTGCTGTCTATTTAAAAGCTGGATGAGCCCTGCTGTTTAGAAACAAAGGTAATAATCTTAACTATGATGTAAAAATATTATCATTATTGTAAGTAGCCTTGAATAGAGAATGGCTCGATGGATAAAAGTTTGTAAAATCATAAACAGCATTTTATCACTTCCCACATTTGTTGTAATGCTACCTGGGTGAAAATGGATGAAAAAAATGTTACCTTGATCACATTTTGAGATTAACCTTAACACCATGCATTACCTTTCTGTCACCAGCTTTAGAAACAATTGTTAGCAATACATATAATCTCTTTTAAATGGTAGCTCCTTAAGGCTGATGTGATCACTAAGCCCAAAGATTTTATAATTTACAGATGTAGTTAGCAGATGTAGTTAGCATCACACTTATAACATTAACAGTCATACACACCTAATTTCAAATTCTGCCATATGAGATTATATTAAAAGTCTGCTTCTGACAAGTATAATTTGCATATTAATATACTTTTAAAAAAGGA
Source organism: Aramus guarauna (assembly GCA_013400195.1). NCBI lineage: Eukaryota > Metazoa > Chordata > Aves > Gruiformes > Aramidae > Aramus > Aramus guarauna. The sequence goes on along the minus strand of VXBL01008506.1, from coordinate 299,737 downwards.
AAAGGAGATATAAAATTTTTACTTTGAAATTGTCCAGAGCTACTGGATTTATTTTGGAGAGATAACCTATATAATTAGCACAATTCAGATGGTTTGGGTTCACTTACAAAGTCCATCTATGCTTTGGATCTCTCCTACTTTGCCCACTCTCTTTGTCTTTAGTGTCCAGTCTCACAGATGTAATACTCAAGATGAAACCTTCTTGAAAATGTTTTGGGGTGATGGATAGGACCAGTGTGTCTTTACTAGGAAACACATCTAGGCATTCCCTGTTGATATGACAGATCAAAATCAATGACCTAAACTTTTGAGGAAGAAATGATGGAGATCTTTAGAGGATGGATACTTGACTGGATTTTTTATTGGGTCATTTTCATTGGCAAGTGGATTAACAACAATATTAACAGTTAGTTACCAGTCACACAATGTGTAACCTTTGAATAGCAGCTTATTAAATGAGGTTTTTCTATGAACATTAATTCTCTCACACATGGTCTTCTGCAGGTCTAAAAGTTTATTTTGTCATATAATTAGTATGTGTCTGTTCTTAGAAAACTTTTATAAATCAACCATATGTATCTAAATGCATAAATATAGAAAGCTAAATCAACATGTATGTATACGCATGTGCACATGTGCACACACACACATATGCATATAGACATGTAAGGCAGAATTAGCGCTGTCTTTAAGTTGCTTTGCAACTGAATAAATAATTACTTATCATGAGTATATGGACTTATTCCCCCGTAATACTTTGTGCTTGTTCTCCTTTTTTTTTTTTAATCAGTTTAATGAATTAATGTTTTGCTCATTTTTGGTCAGCCAAAAGGAGTCTAAGCCTGAAGCAAACAGAATTCAACCTCTTGATAGCTGAAATGGTTGTGGAGTCTCCATCTTTGTGAAAATTAAACACTGTATTGGACAATATCCTGACCAATGTGCTCTAGCTGGTTGGCCCTGCTTTGAACAGGGGATTGAACTAGATAATGTCAAGAAGTCCCTTCCAAACTCAACTATTCCATGATTCTGTGAAGTTTTCAGGTTTTTCTTTCTAAAGTAGCAAATATAATGTATAGGCTATCTCTGATTATGCAGGAAAGGAGATAGTTGAAAAGCTGAATGATGAATAATCATACTATATTTCCAGATAAGTCAGTAAACTAAACAAAGTGAAGAATGAAACAGGGATACTATTCTAATAACTTGCAATAAACTGAAGACTTTAGAGATTTAAAGAAATAGTTCAGTGGAGTGAGCAATCCAGGTGCCTGCATCCTGAACAAATCTTTTACCAGAAGTCATACTGTTCAAATATCAAATCTCATTACAAAAACAAAGGGGAAGTGGACAGGGGCATTATCCTACAAGAAAGCTTTCTGTGGAAGACATAATATGTAGCCTAAACGTGCACTGGAGTGAATTCCAGTAATTGAAGTCATTGATAACCATTGCCCTCAGATGCTGGCTTAGTGTAAAAATTACCTTTGCCAATTAAAGCTATGGAATCAGATTTAAAACAAAACAAAAAAACCCCAATCAATGAAACCCTCCTACCTTTCTAGAAAATTTAAAGGAACAATGAACATTTCTGATAGAGAAGAAACCCTTGAAAAAGAAAATGTTAGAAATTTCTCCAAATATATGGAGAGGTTTTGCTCCTTCGGTCCAAATATTAGGTCCAGAACTGCCAAGTTAATTTGCTTTCTGCCAGTCAGTGATGGATTTATTGTTATGAAATTACTCTTACATTGTGAAAAGGGAGCAAACAGCTGGTACCTTTCTAGTTCCTTCCACAGAAAATATCACTATGAAGATGATACTATTGATAAGCACATACGAGAGACTGGAAGTGTTCTGTGGAACAGAATGTTCCAGCAGTGGTTTTTTTCTTAAAAGCTGCTTATGTATTCAGCTTCCAATCAGAAAGCCTGCCAGAGGTTTTTTGTCACTGTAGAGTCTGAAAATCAATTTAAAGTTATTCTGGTTTTGCTACATTTTGTGTTTTTGCTAAATTAGAAGGTGTTTGGAAGCCCACTGAAATGATGATGGATAACCTCAGAAGTGATAAAATGAATGTCAGTATCAGCCTGTAGGTAGGTAGCCACTGCAGACTAATTAGGCATTCTCCTCTGTATTCTTAACACCACAGCATTCCTGACAATAATTTGTCTAAGTGCACACTTAGAAGTCTTAAGTCTAGATTGAGAGGAGTACTGCAATTAGAGCTCCAAGGACATTTTCTGTTCTTCAAAAGAAGAATGCTAGGGCTGTGAAAAACTTTTTGCAGGTGAATGTAAGAGTTCGAGTCATGTGGCAGTCTCAGCATGGAGGACAGGTATGTACCCATTTCCTGAGACTCAGCCTGAATCATGGGAAGCTTAAAGTTCTTAGTTCTTGCAACTTTATAGCTTTGATTATAGATATGATGGAGGACCCAGTTTCTTAAAAGAAACAGTGAAGGCATGTAAAATTAATGGACTTTTTTGGATACTTTGGCCTAAATATGCCAATGAGTAGGCAGATCAAAAGACTACAGCCTTTATTGTGCTTCTAGTAGGTATAGGTAGATGAAAGCTAGATTGGAAGGCAGGGAAGGCAGACACTTGTCTGTAGACAACTGAGAATTAGGAGAAACAGCAAAAGGAAAGAAGCTAGGATACAGTAGCAAGAGTTGTAATTCTGAGTCTTTCAGAGTGTCTCAAGCTAACCATTTTACCGTGCCTTTAGCGAGGAGGGAGGGCCAGCTCAGTTTTATGGTTGTGATTCCTCTTATTCTATTTGAGATACATATGTACATTGTGCAGCTTCTACTAAGATGAAAAGAGAATGTGGATGAAGTCAGAAGGTCTACATAGGAAACGAGTGTCAGATTGAGTAATTTTTACTGTGAATGTTTAAAAAGCTCATTAAATTCTGCTATTAATATCTACTGCTTTGTTTTAGTGTTTTTCTAGTGTTTAGTTGCTTAATTTACTTCATCAGTTCCAAGTGATGAGTTAAAACATTCGACACTGTGCACTATGATAAGGTATTTATCACATACAGTTACATGTTATTGCTATATAATATAATGAAAAATGGTATAAATCCTTAACTCTACTTTTTTCAACTAAGACAACCCAATGAGAGATACTCCGGTTCTTAAATATTGTGAGTAATTACTCTACTTTGCAAATGAGATATTTAAAAGTCCTATTTGTAATTGATTGCTGAAGGTTTATTTAAAACATGTTGACCCTTTTCTTCAGCACTGCTGACAACTTATATTAACAATAAAGTGCACCAACGGAACTTAAATGTAAATCTCAGCTTGCCAATTTCTCCCCCATACTTAAGGTCAGCATATGATGACTCAACGCTGCCTCAGTGAAGATCTGAAGAAACAGAAGGAAAATAGAGGTATCTACACCTCTAAGAATGATATTCTTAAGTGGTGATGTTAGTTGGCTTTTTTAAAAAAAGAAAGCATTAATATTTTCTATCAAAACAGGCCCAAGAACTGCTCACTGGGCTGATTTTAAAGACTCAATTTTGAAAGCTCCTAATGGGAGTTTTCACACATCATGTCTAACATACTCATTATTTTTCTGAATGGTATTTTATTAGTATAGTCTTATATTTATGTTTCTGTGCCCACAGAAAGAACGGAAAAAAAATCCGGAATAATTCAGGACTCACTTTTCTGTTCATCTATGTCAGAGATAATACAATAATCAGAAATACAATGTTGTTAATTTTTTTTTCCCCCAAGAGTTAGAAGTCCTGCTACAGAGCTAGAGATGTTGAGAAATCAATATAAAAAGCTTTGTCAGATGGATACCAAATTTTGAAAAACAAAACCAGAAAATATTAGTATTATTTGTTTTTACATCTTCAACTTTTCACTACAAGAAGGTAGATGTGTGAATAACACCATTTGTGATAAAATTTAATAAGAAATTATTCTTTTAAAAGTTAGAAGGGTAGCAGAAAAAGACACTAGAGAATTCTTTCTGTGCTCATTCTATTAACAAATACATCTTTTTATTCTGAGAACTTAGGGTATTGCTAATTATATCTTTAAATTGCTCACATGTACAAATGCACCTTTTCATCACCTTCCACTAACACAGAACTTTTCTTTTGCTGTTTCTTGCATGAGAGGAGCAAAGGTTGAAAATGACTGAGGTATGAAATGTGCTTTTCATTGGTTTCAGATGAGTGCCCGCTATTTTAGTTTGCAACATTTGCTTAGTTTCCATTCTTCTCTCTTTTGAAATCAATAGAAGAAAAAGGAGATGCAAATATTTTCTAGAATTTATTCAGCATCTTAATTAACATTCAGGAGTTTCAGCAATGGGTGCCAAATGAATATTTTAAAAGATGTAAATAGTATCCTTTTTTGTGAAGTCAGATGAGCATCTATTCAAAAAGAAAAATCAATCTTTTTAGTACAGTCAACACAGGTTTTGTTAGTTTAGAGTCATTATGTTTGGTTTAAAAGATGTGAGGCTGCATTGAGTTCTTAGATGCACTTTTCAAATTTCTCTTTCGTGGTGTTTGAAAATGTAAATAGGAAACAGCCATCAGATTGAGTTTAACAAATTGACCTCATAAATTTTGTTTATTTTCTAGGCCCTTTGGTTTAGTGCACTGAAATCCAGTAGTGAATGGTGCTGAGCACTGCTCTTCTACTGAGATGGAACCTGAAGAGTCTCTGTTACTGTTCATTTCTTCATGTGCTGTTAAAGTTTTGCTGCCACGTTTCGTAGAGCAGCTTCATCTCTCAGCTGAATTAAACACTTTGTATTATGTAATTATAAGTTATGTTCCACTGAAGATCTTATAAGTTTTGTTGCTATGCAATATGATAAATATATGCTTGGTAATTGTTTTGTCTAGTGCCAAAAATCATACTCAGACCGTGAGGCAAGATTAGCACCATGGACAGCACCGCCACCATTGCAGGTGCTGCCAAGCCCAGGACCATTCTCCTTGGAAGGGTCCTCAGCAGCTCCCTAGGCCACCTGCTTGCTCAAAATAGAATCAGCTGTGAGGTGAGATCGGGTTGCTCAGGGATTGATCCAGTCTGACAATGAAAACTTCCAAAGATGGAGGCTGCACTACCTTCCCAGGTAACCTGTTCCACTGTCGTCATGGGACTTGGCTGTTCTTATTAATGTCCAGCCTATGCCTCTCTTGATTCCACTTATACCTGTTGTCCCTCGTCCTCCCACCATGCACTACTGTGAAGAGTTTGGTTCTGTCTATTTTGGTAACCACCCTACACATATTGGCAAACTAGGCTATTAAGCCTTCTTTTCAGCAGGCTGAAGAAACTCTTCCCTCAGAAGCTTCTCCTCACAGGACAAATTCTCCTGTCCTCTGACCAGCTTGGTGGCCCTCTTCTGAACTTGCATCATTTTATCAGTGTCTCCTAAAACTGGATGCAATATCCTAGGTGTTTTCTAAGAACTGCTGAGTATGAGGGGAATGTGACTTCCCTCAATCTCCTGGCTATGCTGTTTGGAATACAGTCTAGGATGATGTTGGCTTTCTTAGCTGCCAGGGCACTCTGCTGGCTCATGTTCAGTTTGTGCTCCTCCAAGATCCCCAGAGCCTTTTGTGGAGAGCTGTTCCCCAGCCAGGCAGTCCCTAGCCTGAACCTCAGACAGGTTCTTCTTTGCCTGAACCTCAGATGGGTTCTTCTTTCCCAGCTGTTGGACTTTAGTACTGATAACTCAGGAATTCTGCTGGCCAGTAAAATAAACAACACCTACAAGATTTCTTCTATAACTGTATTAAAAAGGAAGTAGCTTTAACACAAGTATTTTAAGCAGTGCTGTTACACGTAATGAGATACATGTTCAAGCCTTTTGTATCTCTTAAGCTGTAGACTCCATGCAAGAGTCTTTGAATTTTGCAAGGTATCCTGTTGGTGGGATAGATGAACTCAAAGGAAGGAAATGCACAGTGGAGGAATATACCATGTTTTCTTAATAGCTAACAAGATCATTGTATTAACTGCAGACAAAGATATAAAAGAAAGGGAACCAACTTCCATCTGTTTTTGTTCTATAATTTATAACTAAAGGAGAGAGCATAGCATCATCAACCCCAAAACATTGATTTTTTTTCCTTTGTTTCCATCTAAAATAACTTAGGTATATGCTCCCTTACCAAACATTTCTATTTCTTTCTCAGCTCAATATGTTCTCAATACCACTTTCCTGTATAAAAAATTAATCATCACCAGCTGTTCTAGCCATTATTTCTCTTGAGAGTATTGTGTAAAAGTATAAAATACCTCTAAACTAGTATTCAGTGAGTAGATATATTGAAAATATATGCCAAGGAAATCAGGTATTGTGCGGGAAGACTTATAAACAGATTCAGGCTCAGGTAGGTATTCATGTGAAATAAATTTCTCATTAAACTATGGTTGTCTGAGGCATTTAAATGGAGGGAGCTGATAGCAGTTACTAACCTGAAATAAAATGCACCTGTACGTCCATTCTGGGAATTAATACTTCAGAGCACTTCTCCTAAGTATATTTCCACTCAAAGGAGAGTATGATTAATATTTTTAAAATGTATAACTCGCCAAGGCAAGTTTTAAGAATTCCTTATTCAATACTCTTCACTTGTCATAAATTAACAGGTTCATTTCAGTGTTATTTATGAGAAAGTTTTTAGGGATACAATGTACAAGATGTTGTAGGTGACAGTATTACCTGCCTTCTGAATGTGCAGGCCCCTCCCACCAGAGACATGAAACATTCATCATTCATTAACTCAAATCATCCCACTCAAGTCATTCCACTAGAGGACTGCTATTGTCCGATCTGCACATTTTTCTACTTATTCCTGCAGAATGTTTGTCTAAATTAAAAAATATATTAACAGCATTTGCTTTATTTTCCTCTGGGATATGCACACACTCACACACACATGCACAACTCATTTTTTCTGTCTGCTCCACTGTCAACTTATTCTTCCTGTAGTCCACTCCAAATTGGCCTTCGTAATAAGAAAACTTACTGGTTCTCTGAAAGCCGAAGAGAAGATGCAAAGGGCATATGCATGTGTGAATGAGTGAGTGTATGTCAGGCAGGATCAAGGAAAAGCATCCTCTGTACATGTTTGTGCACATGTGTATGTGTGTGTGTGTTGGCACATGCATGTGTCCCCTTTCCTGTGCCCCATTTGGTGGTGCCATGGCAATATTATGGACCCAGAGTTGCTCTGGTGAACAGGGAAGGGGACCCCCCCCCCACCGGGGGCCCAAGCCAAATGGGTTTAGCCACTCCTTAACACTAACCACTGATTTATAGACCAGGCAGATCAGGATGCATTCTCATGGCTTATTCACAAAAATATAAGGCCAGAAAAATGGAATTACTCAGGGCAGAGCTATATTTTTTATATCATAGGAACGGGACTTCTGTAGGCGTGAAAGGAAGAAAACAGGACAAAACATGTAAAAGAAGAAAAAAAAAAAAAAAAAAAAAAAGGAGGAAACAAGGCTTCCACACTGGAAAGAGGAGGAAAACTCCTAAACTCCTTTCCTTACTAATGTCCAGTCTTACTGGTTGGCAACTCTCTGCAGTGGGAGGTGGGAAGGATGCAGTATTCCTTTGCATGCTGTAAACTTTTTGGCCAAACTTTACTCTGGGGGAACATGCTGTTCAGATAGGGATAGTCATGCATTTCAATCATTTCATAGGTAGTAAGTACTCTGCAGTCACACCTCTCCTTTTCTCCTCTTGCACCCAGTGCTTTTAGCTGAGTAGGAAGAAAAGGGGCAGATACTGCAGGGTTGGTGAAGTCTTTTCCCAATTTTCCTGCTCTGGTCATTCACTAAAGACAGTGGGTTTGTCTCATGAGATTTTACCTGGCTCAGGGGAATGATTTCAGGGCACAGATGTGCTCTGCTTTGCCTTTATACACTTCCATTCCTAGCACAACAGATAAGATCTGAGAAAAGGGAATCTATTGCTTGATGTCTCAAGCAATTAGAGGAATTGGCATTGAAAGCTACCAGATATAATAACTATTCTTATGGTTGTACATTATTGTACCTATTACATGACATATTTCCTAGTCTTCATCTGGCCTCAAGATCTGTGCAGTATGAGCACAATGTAAAGTCATCTTGCATTTTATCTCTTTCTTGATAGTTTAGTCAGACCAAGAAATCTGGGACTAATTTACTTATAACAAAGTTTTCCAGCCTGTCAATCCACAAAGCAGTATAACTACAGAACAACTTCACCTTTATTGTTCAGAGGAACCCTTCACTTTCAGGATCTATAATTGTATTTCTTAAATATGTACAGCATATCCAAGTCTGTCCCACTGCTAATTTTGTACTTGAATTTCAGGTCATTTTGTGAGGAAGGTCTAACATTAAAGGAAATTTGAATTAAAAAATTAATCTTGCTTTGGGCAAGATAGTATAGAAGATGAAATGTGTGGAAAATCAAAGAACAAGCTAGGCAAAAATCTTCAGGAAATAATTTGGATGTGGTTAATCATTTTGATTTTATGGCATAGGCAGATAGATTGGGCTATCTGAGATCTGTTGCAACTTTTGTTCTGTGTGGCGTTAAAAATTACAGAGCAGCGGTCCACAGAAATCACAAGGACCAGTGGTTGGGAAGTATCGGGAAGCTTGTGTATGGAAGATCAGCCTGTGAAATGGAGAGGACAGCTTCAAAGGCCTGTAGCACAATCTCTAGGCTTGTTCCTGCAGGTTGCATGCTTTGTTACACCCAGTGTAGAGCAAAGCTGAAGCTTGACAAATGAACATTCTCTGCTTTCCTTTGTGCCAAGAGTTTAATATTTTGCCACAGGAGGAATCCCTTAATGTTTTCCCTCAAAGACTTTCATATTGGTTTGGCAAATATTGGTGCATTTCAACAAATCATAAGTTATCTTAATGACAACTTTCTGTAGATCATTTCAGGGTGGTTGGGATTAATTTCTTAAATTCTTTTGAGGATTCTTTTGAAGCACACAGAAAAGTGATTTTCCAGTGCCTCCCAGGCCTTACAGTACTCTTAGAGATTTACTTTCTCAAATGGGACCCAAAGCAACAATGATATTACAAAAGAAATGTTCTTTCCATTTAAATGTATTTGACACGGGTCTGGTCTCTTCTTTTAACAGTAATCCATTTCCCATGACCCAGCAATCCAATCAAGTATGAATCAGAGTCTCACAATTCCCTACAGTGGGAGCATTGGCCTTCGGGCCTAAACAGAGCTTCCTGCAATTGCTGTTATAAAAATATGCTAATAACCAACAAATGAAGTGAGTTACACAGGCAACGAGGTTGAATGTTATCAGCAAGTAGGTAAGATGGCTCAAGCTGAGATCTTTGATAGGGTCATTGGCGAAGGGAAATGAAGGATCCCTTTAGACTCTCTCTCACAGAACACATTTTTTTTATGTCAAAGGTGCTTTTTGTGTATCCATTTTGTGGGTTGTTAAAAATTACTACCATTCTTTTCTCTGCTTTAAGCAAAAGTGTGCCAGTCTGGGGAGCAGGCACTATGATGTTAATTTGGTTAATGGTTGTAATGTACATTGGCTTCTGATACACGGAAATTAGGAAAGTTCCATATTCCAGAAAGTTACCTGAGGAACTTTAAAAGTAAACTTATCTACAGATGCACCAATAAATATAAGAAAACCTATATTTAGATACATCTATACACATGCACACAGAGGTGGTCCAGACTTTTTCTCATTGTGCATAGATGTTCTATGGTACATATCTACATTTGACCTTATTATGTTTTTTAGAAAGAGTAAGACTCTTTCATCTCATTTGTGGACTGAAGATAGAGATACTGAACTCAAAATTAATAAATTGTTGGCAAAATGAATAAATAAAAATTATTTCTCTCAACAGTGTGATTGCTGTTGATGAAAGCATTTCTTTAAGCAGAAAATGCAGAGAAGTAACTCAATAAGAAATATGCAAATAATAATAAAACCTATCCTTTTTTACCTTCAATGTTTAACAAAATGAGCTTCTTCAGGTGCTACCTGCTTCTATGTTAAAGAAAGCGAGGGCTACTGCATATTGCTACCGGTTGCAATGAGTCATATGGCGTCTACTTTCTGTTAATGTTCACTGGATCACTCTTGGAAACCAGCTACGACTCATTTCTAAGCAGAAACAGAATATGCTTTCAATGCCATGGCTAGGGCATTAGGTAAAGTCTGAATTCCAGTCTGGATTCATAGCATTTGAGTTTGGGATCCTGATTCACTTCAGTGAAGTGGACTGAATTGCCTTCTAGACGTATTTGCCTCCATTCATTGATTGTAAAGGCAACGTACTGCTACTAGCATGCTAATTTGGGAGGCTCAGTCAAGTCAAACAGGATGAGCCCAGATGTCCATCTCCACCAGACCCTTTATTCTTTCTGTTCTTTTCCCATTCCCTTGTTCTTCCCTTGTTTGTGAAACACAGAGCTGCAAAGTGAAAAGGTGAAGTTAGCCCACTCCTGTCCTTGTATTCTTCTGTGCAGAAAGGAAACAAAATGTAGGCCTTACTCTTAAATACTTTATCCCTGGTATAGACTGTGAGTCTTTAAAAGCTGGACTTCACTTTGCTTGCAAGGGAGATCTCTCTTCCACGGTTTAAAGGCGGTTCTGATTATACAGTTCGCAGTATTTGACAATGCCCTTTTCGTCATTACCATTCTTTGTACCACTAAAGCATCTCACTGCACAATGCTTATAAATGCAATTAATAGTGCATAAATATGTAAATGTGGCTTTCAGTGATTTCTGAATTATTATAAGTTTTATGAAACTGGGCAGGTTTAATTTTTATTTTTTTAAGGGGAGACACATTTTCCAGTTATTCACATATTAACATCTCAATGTAATTTTTTTTTTTTTAAATAAAAGGTTCAAATGAGCCACGTGTAAACCTAATATAAACAGAACACCACTTGATGGATTCAGCTCACATCAGATTGGCAGGAAAAGAGTCTTCTTACTACAGTAAAATCTATCAAATGAGGAAAACATGAAATCAACTTTAAGATATATAACACAGTTTACTCAGGACTGTATGTTTCAGTTAAATTAAAGTGCACGCATCTGTAAGCAACTAGGATGTGCATGATTATTTTAAGAAGTACACCACAATGGCAATCCATGACTTGTGGTCCTGAGCCAAGTGAACACTTAAAACTGAATCCTATTATGAATGTATTATTTCCCTGTCAGGAAATATCACTCACCTCAGAACTAGCTTACCACCTTTCTTGTGTGCTGTGTGACCCACAACTGCTAAGGGACATTGCCATTTAAGAGCTTTACAAAATGCAGAATCATTTTTGTATAAAGAGTACGACCATGTGATGAAATGCATGCTAAGCTCAAGTGGCACAGAACTGTATCCTGCCCAAGAGGCAGATTTGTGGGGTGAAGAAACTGGCTCAGGAGACTTGTAGCAGAGTAGGGAGCTTTATGTTCCTTGTCAAAGTCAAATTTATTGACTTGCAGCAATTCTGACACAAGGGAGAGAGAAAGGATCATTTATTATGTTTACGGACAGAAGCAATGGAGGTGCAGAGTTTCTCCATTTTCTTAATCTCCTCTTCAAACCTTTGATTAGCTTAACATCTTTTCCTGGCACTGGGCGTTGCAAGCAGAGAAGAGGTGAGGAAAGGTGCAGTTATTTCTGCAGTGTAAGAGTTATGTGTATCCATCTCCCAAGGGCTGCACTGGCATGGAGAATTCAATCTTCTGTCTACCACAAGGTGTTGAGACAGTCTGGTAAATCAGAATGGTCTGTGCTGATTTTACAAATAAACCAGACTCTACTATGTGTCCTAATTAACTATTTAATATTGTTTAAAGAATCCTGACATCAGCTGTGCAAGTTATGAAAAAAAAAAAAAAAGATTTAAAAATATTTAAAAAAAAAAAAAGTGAGACAAATTATTTCCTGTTATTTTTCTTTCTTACATACAGATGGGTTTTCTTTGCATTTGCAGGGATGGAGGAGGGGATCTGTGCTATTTAGTGTTTTTAATGTGATGAAATAAAACACACAAGTTCTGCAAAATATCTTAGAAAAGATGTTTATCTTGACTGTAAAACTTTTTAATATGATTTTCACACTCTAGCACAATGAGCATGGTTTATAAAAAAATAGCACTACTGCTGAACGATTAATTCTTCCGATATTGTTTGCAGATATGCAAATGTATTGAGATGCAGTTACATTCTACAAAGCAACCCTTTCTACACAGCACTGTGCAATTCTGTGTTCCCTTGTGCTATAAGCAAACAGGCTTTCTCACTCTGTAAACAAAGAGGAGGAAAATTTTTCAACTTAATCGGAAAACAAATTCAGAACTGTTTTCTTGTTGGCTGATATATAAGCTGTAGTAGAGGATTTGCTATTTAGTTAACAATTCTGCAAATGATTTGCCAGCCAGAACAGCAGCAGATCACCATCTCACACTTATATTGACTTTGTGCTGGCAATGATTTTTTGCCACTCAAAGAAGCAAAGGTGAATAAACTTGTATGACTGAATGCATAGGAACAGTGCATCTGATGAGTAAGATTTTGCATAAACAAGTTCCTGACCATAATGACCACTTTAAAGAAATGACTGAAGAAACGTTAATTATTGCATGCCTCAGTTATGACTCAATTAGAGCCCTCCGTAGAATAAGAAATTTATGGAAAGGAACAGAAAAGTTGGATTGCCAAATGTCATAAACCAATTTCTTAAAAGCTACACATAAGACAAACATTTTAAAATGAGTCTACATGACATATGTGTGTAGGTCCTAGTGTTAGTGAGTCTTAAGCTGATTTTTTTTATCTGAACTTTAAGTGACTTAGAAGCTTAACTTTCACAAACTTTCAATAGGATGCTTGCAGTGATAACATTTTTTTCAGCTTCCTGGATACTGCTGTTCTGTTTGTAAATTCCTGTATACCTAAAAGCAAGCTGTGCAGCTCCATGGAGGTGTACCCTGCTACCTAGGGATACCCTAGAGAAATCCATCCACCCAAAGGGCACTTGGACAATGTCCCAGTAATGTTGTTTCAATGATTGCCAAATAGCAGGAAATGAGAAAGTAACTGTATGGCTATATAGAGGTTGTGGATGCCCCCTCCCTGGAAGTGTTGAAGGCCAGGTTGGATGGGGCTTTGGGCAACCTGGTCTAGTGGAGGGTGTCCCTGCCCATGGCAGGGGGGTTGGAACTAGATGGGCTTTGAGGTCCCTGCCAACTCAAACCATTTTATTATTCTATCATTCTATCATTCTGTATGAGAATGAAGTCATATCATATGCGTTATTTGCAAACACAGATTTGTAACAAGAGAATAAAATAACTGAAAAACTCTAGAAATCCAATATCTTCTTCAGATGATGCTCTACAACAAGGATCTTTCTCTCTGCTCAGATTAAGGGGCTGGATAATAAGCAGGTTACCCTGGGCCACGATACGCTTTTACATCACCTTTCGTCATGTTCATTTGTCTAAATTGAAATGCTCTCTTCTTGGGTTTTTTGTCCTTCATTGCCTGTGATTTGATGCTGTGATGTATGATAAAAGATTAAGTAATCCCCTTCTCTCAGATATTTCATGTTAACATCCTTGATGTATATTTTAAGATTTCATATTTCAGCTTACATTGCTTTTTCCTCTAATAGACAGTGATGTCCAAACACTTCTGAATCACATACATGTTTAGTAATGCAATTCTAAAAAGTTTAATCACAGCTAGCTGTACAACTGAAACATGATGGATAGAAACAACTGATGAGCATGACAGAGAGACATCCCTGAACCTCCTGTTAGCTTTAACGAACTCTCAGGCTGCCCATCACAGTCTCCTATATTGTACGAGTATGTTGACCTTGTTAGTTAGGCCTACAGGTGTTTCAGAGCTTAAGTGTGATTTAAATATTGAATCTTAAACTCTTGTTGTCTGCCATTCGACATCCTGTAGCAAAATGCTGGAAGGGGATCAGCTTTCCAAAGCTGGGCAGGGACTTCTCCCCGTTAGTAACCCTGACAATGGGTTGGATAAAAATTGTTGATATCTAACAGCTGGCAGACTAAAAGGAACACATTTTTACACTTCTGTGGTGGGTTGACCCTGGCTGGAGGCCAGGTGCCCACCAGAGCCGCTCTCTCACTCCCCTCATTCACCAGACAGGGGAGAAAAAGTGTAACGAAAAGCTTTGTGGGTCGAGATAAGGACAGGGAGAGATCACTCACTTATTATCGTCACAAGCAAAACAGACTGAACTTAAAGAAAAATTAATCTAATTTATTACCAAGAAAACCAGAGTAGAGCAATGAGAAATAAAATCACATCTTAAAACGCCTCCCCCACCCCTCCCATCTTCCCGGGCTCAACTTCGCTCCCAGCTTCAAACCTGCTTCCCCACAGCAGCACAGGGGGACGGGGAATGGGGGTTACGGTCAGTTCATCACACGTTGTTTCTGCCACTTCTTCATCCTCAGGAGGAGGACTCCTCTCGTTCCCCTGCTCCAGCATGGAGTCCCATTCATGGGAGACAGTCCTTCATGAACTTCTCCAGTGCGAGTCCTNCAAAAGCTCTCACTGTTTGGTTTTTTTTTTTTTTTTCCTTCTTAAATATGTTATCACAGAGGCACTGATGGGCTCGGCCTTGGCCAGTGGTGGGTCCGTCTTGGAGCCAGCTGGCATTGGCTCTATCAGACACAGGGGAAGCTTCTAGCAGCTTCTGACAGAAGCCACCCCTGTAGCCCCCCCGCCACCAAAACCTTGCCATGCAAACCCAACACTGGAAAGGGTAAATAATTGTTTAAACAAAAGGATAATATAGGCAAAAGAACAAGATAATATAAACTTTCTATAAGTAAATCTAGTCTGAAAGTTATATTTCTAACCATCTCAATAATCAGAAGAGTATGAAACAAACCCAAACTTCCTACCTTAAAATGTAGGTTAATTTGTTATGATAGTGGTTGGATCTGACATTAAAGTACTGGGTCCTATAATCAATACATCCAGTGTTTCTTAATGGGCACCCTGAATACTTCTGTGCAACCACCTGACTATTAAATAATCACAGCCAACATCACACCTGAGTGATCTTGAGCTTCATCAGCCCTTGGATTAAACATTAACAGCAACACCCTTCTGCAAGGATATAATAAAGGAGATCCACTCAAAGAATGAAGTAAGAGACCTGGATTCCCTACTGCAAGAGAACAGAAAACAAACTTCATCCTTTCAGTGAAACATTTGAAGAAAACCAGGTAGATTTACCAGTGCTATAGCAGTATCTGTTAAAAAAATCATACGTACCATTGCAACAAATATATGAAAAAATTATATAAAATGGAAGGGCATTTATGTTCTAATATGTATGGCCAAACCAAACTCTTATTAAATATTCAGTGGGTTTTTTCCACAATATTGCTAGCACAAAATGAAGTCTGTAGAAATGTATGCAATTTAGATACTGAAATAACACCATTGTATAATTAGACAGCTATTACATACTTTGTAGCTTATATGACTGCCTACCATAATTACAAAGTGACTTCACTATTAAGGATTAAGCATTACTGTTTACTTTAAGGAACATATTTCACCGTTTCTACACTGTTCACAGAAATCCTCATTCTTATGAGATTCAAATGTAAAATCATTGCATTCTCACAAACAGAAATCAAACATTTACACAATTTTTCTTCCTGTGGTTTTGTTTCATATTCCTCTGACAGGAGTTTTAAGGTATGTAGATACGCATTGTAAGTATAGTATCTAACATATCTATATATAAATGTATTACAAATTTACAGGCTATCAGACACAAAATATTTGTCTGATGATTCTAACCGGCTGCTGCACTGGTTCCCAAGGTTTTAAAACTATTTGCATCCAAATAGAATTTTTTTAAAAGTCATGAGAAAATGTACTGTACAGAAACAGGCATAAATAGCAGAGCTATACACTAGAAAACCCCATGTTTTTTCCACTTCTAGTTCCCTTGGTCATTTTCATAGACTTGATTAGTCATAGGTACCTTTTTTTTTGTTTTCCCATCTGCTCTCCATAGGTTAAAAATAAAGAATCTATATAAAGTCTGAAAAGATTGTAGGTTTTTTGCTGTTGGATAAATTAGTTTCCTTCTTTTTAAGTTTTCCGACTGGCTTCTGATTTTGCTTATTTATTTCTGATATCCTGTTCCATCTGTTTATGTATCAGCCCTGCTTCCTTTACCAAAACTAGAAAAATGAAAATAATATTTCCTTATAAAAGGACACCACACAGGTTACCGCCTGAGCTTTCCATAGCTAAATAAATTTGATGCAACATTTTTTATCATTCTTCCACAGTAGGCAAGGCATTCACACTGTGTGTCTTATTAAACAACATTGCCATCACGCATGATATCACATTATAGTGGGCTGACATAAGAAACTCTAATGAGAATGAGCCATTGACAGACTTTAGGCACAGACCAAACACAGTCAATATAATCACATCAGTGTATTGCGTTTCGTGGTAGTGGGGAAGCTACAGGGGTGGCTTCTGCGAGAAGCTGTTAGAAGCTTCTCCTATGTCTGACAGAGCCAATGCCAGCCGGCTCCAAGACGGACCTACCGCTGGCCAAGGCCAAGCCATTCAGTGCCTCTGTGATAACATATTTAAGAAGGGGAAAAGAAACCAGTTAGAGAGAGCTTTTGCAGCCACAAAGGGAGGAGTGAGAAGATGTAAGAAACTCTGCAGACACCAAGGTCAGTGCAGAAGGAGGGGGAGGAGGTGCTCCAGGTGCTGCAGCAGAGATCCCCCTGCAGCCCATGGTGAAGACCATGGTGAGTCAGGCTGTCCCCCTGCAGCCTATGAAGGATGAGGGGGTGTAGAGATTCCACCTGCAGCCCATGGAGGACCCNTGATTTTATTTCTCATTGCTCTACTCTGGTTTTCTTGGTAATAAATTAGATTAATTTTTCTTTAAGTTCAGTCTGTTTTGCTCATGACAATAGTAAGTGAGTGATCTCTCCCTGTCCTTATCTCGACCCATAAAGCTTTTCGTTATAGTTTTTCTCCCCTGTCTGGTGAATGAGGGGAGTGAGAGAGCGGCTCTGGTGGGCACCTGGCCTCCAGCTGAGGTTAAGCCACCACAATCAGAAATAAGAAAAGAACCACCATAAACCCTCCAAAACTCTAAGATAGCAATGCCTGGGTGTTATTGCCTTGAGCTCTCTACTCGGATTTCTGGAGTGCTCTGATGGCTGAGCGAACTCCCTCCCTGCATCTCCATCCGTGTCAATATGTGTCAACATGTCATGCCACATAAAACTCGCTTATCCCTATCTGTACAGAAGAAGATATTCTGAAAATACGTGGGTAAATAATGTCTCTTTCCCCTTGTATAGCCTTATTTTTCTGGTGTAGTTAATATTGGCTTGCTTCCTGATTTCTCTCTGAAGCTCAAATTAGGGCAAAATTTAAGCAGTCCTGAGAGATGTTGAATGTCACCAAGGTAGTGATCCATCCGTAGCTAGTATTGTGAAGTCCTCATTTGCAATGTTGCTTATTGTCCCATGCTGGTCATGTTAAAGGGCATTTGTTGCCTTGGGTTCACAGCTCTCTAAGTCATGATTATCCCAGTCAGCTATAATGATACTAATTGAGTCAAAACCAGGACTTGGGTAGATCTGCCTGTCTTTAGGAACTATTCTGCATATATCTCTGTGTGCCTTCTGGGAATCCACATACACATCCCACCAGAAGTCAGCCCATTCTCCTCTGAGTCTGCTGGAATACAGTTAAAAGAGGCACGTTCCCCCAGGAACATGAGATTTATCAGAGGTGGAGCAGTTCCCCTCCTAATTGCAAGTATTTATACATATGCATATATATACACATGTATGAGATAAATTTAGAATAAATAAATAAAGAAACATGCATAAATATACATATATCAGTACAACTTTGACATTCATTAGTACTTTCATTTTCCTCTGTAAAACTGCCTGTTTTGGCCTGCTGGCTTCATTTTTACTTGCTAACAGAAAATAAACAATAGTTGGGGTCTCCAGTGTCATTTTTTGTGCAGTGGTTTCTTTTCTGAGCAGAAAGACTGACTAAGAGCTCTGCTAAGCACCTCAATACAGTGCAGATGAAATAGTTTCTGATGTGCTTATTCCTTCTGCAGCCTATTCAATGTTGTTTACTTTTTCTTCATTCTGTGCCTTGAGTGATAAGCAACACTGAATGAGGTACCACAGCCTCACTGCCTTGAGGGGAGAACAGGTAGTTCTCTGCTTCCACAAATTCTTCACTAAAGTGTATACACGAGCCTTATTCTGCAATATAGAGACCTATTCACAATGGGATTTCACTATATCTTTCAGAGACTTTCACAACTCCCTGCTCAGTTCTATGGGTGATAACTGAAGGCTAATGCACTTATTAACCAGACATAAAAAGATTTTAAAAAAAAAAAAAAAAAAAGGTTCATAATGATGTTTTAGTCATAGATAAAAGTCATGGACATAAACAACAAGAAAACAATGCCTGGAATAGCAAGATGTTTGTGTTGTTAATAGATCAAGATGCACTATACTAGATACCAAAAAAAGATATCTGTAAGATCCTGAGAAAAAGAAAAAACAGAACAGAATTTCAAGTTACAGCACAAAATATGGAACAAAAGATGATCATTTCACACCAATGTTTTATTGGAAAGTAACTGTGCCCACTTAATCAGTTTTGCCAGGTAACTCTAACCCTGCTTACACATTTTTAAAAAACAATTTACCTCCACAGACTGCTGATTTCCCTTTGAAAGGACATTTATGAGATTGTGTGAAAATAAAAGCTAATGAATTCTGCCGTCCACTTGGAAAATCCCTAGACTCCCAAGGCAGTCTGTGCTCTCAGGTCTACAGCTCTCCTGGGACAACTGAGGTGACCCCAAACACCAGCCAGAAGGAGCCAGCTAAGGGTCTATACAGTATAGACATGGGAACAAAGGTCTCTGAAGGAAATACAGAGACATTCGGTGTTTAGTCATGCTACACTGTTCAGGAAGGTGGAATCAATCACCAAGATTCTCATATTCTTCATGTTTGGTTGTTTGCCTATTTTGCTGTTTTCCTAAAATGCATTTGTTGTAATAAAATTGTATCTTGCAGACAAATCAATGTGCATTCTGTATATTAAAGGTTAGCACGTCAAATGGTAAACATATGTTACACATGAGAGGTCACTTGTAAATTCCTGAAGCTTCAAGTATGTATCTAGCCCCCACAAATTAAATTGCAGTGGAGTAAATCTAATGACAGCTAGAGGCAAGATATGGAGCCAGTAGGTTTTTAAAGGAACCTTGAGACAATATATCTTTAAAAAAAATGAATTCTGTATGTATTTGAAGCTTTTTTTGCAATACAATTATAAGTAATAAACATGCATTTATTTGGATGATTTTGTAGCAACGTAAATTTAGGTGAACATATCAGTAAAGAAGTAGGATAGTTCTCATGTAATTTAGAAATGCTCAGACCCTGAATGGTCTTTGAGGCAATCTGAGGCAAACCAAAGGAAAATGGAGTACTATAAACAGGCAGAGTTTCTGTTTTCGTATTAAGATACCATCAGTCTTGTTTCTCCATCACACAGATGCAGAAAGTATGGGATAGCTAGATGCAACTCAGACAGATTGAGACATTTTGCAGGGCTTAACTCAGTGGAAAGACTCCTATTCACACCACTAAATTGAAAATCAGTACAGTTGGGGTGTTAATGAATTCCACAAAACAACGCAAAAGGCCAAGCTTTCAGGCTTAGAAAGATCAGTACTGGCCTAAATGCAACAAAGGGCACAAAGGGAATTTCAAAGCAAAGTAGAGAGCTGCTCACTGAGGTCTAATAATTACTGATCTCTGTATTATATAAACCAAATTACTCGACAGAGAAGAACCTGAGCATTAAAAATGAATGTCTCGGCGAGAGTGTTTCGGCATCTGTTCATATCCAGACAGGTTCCAAGTTATCTCCTTAAATGAAATAGAATAATTGGGTCAGATCCCAACCGCTCATTTGCCTAAACTAAAAGGGAGGAAAGAACTAGCAGTCTTTATCATCATCCAGATCTGGATATTCAGGAAAGCAGTTAGACCTTTTCCATCAATTTCCTCTTAATTTAGTTACCAGCCAAAGGTTTTTCTAGTACAGAATGTTATTATGTTTAACACCTGCTGTGTTATTGCACAATTTTCTTTATGCTGACATTAAAACAGGGAGAGGAGAGTGAGTGATTATGTTCTAAGATACAAGCTATACTTTTGAAGATTTACCTCTTGGCAATTAAAAAAAATGAACATATCTGCATGTTTGCCTTTCTCTATATTGAAGTGAGGAATACACCACTCAGTGCCTTCCTATTTCTTATGCTTATTATCTGCCTCCACAACCTGTGGAAGTTCTGCACTGCAAATTACTATGATGCAACAAAACCCCAACTGCAGCAGTGCTACAGCTGTAATGGCAAGACCTAAAATCTATAGTTATGGGTAACTACTTTAACTACCACACAGGCCTAAACTTGGCAGGGTTTTCTAAAAAGGCATTGCAGCCCCAGCAATGGAATAATCTGACTGGCTGGCTTCTGAGAAGTCCTTCTGGGGCTATCACAGGCAGCTGTGCGGTCCACAGCTTGTGGGAGACTTGTGGACAGGTTACCCAGCAAATGGCTCTGCGTCAAAACAGGTGAGTGGGAAGAAGATCACTCAGCTTTTCAGATCTGCTGGGTGGCTGGTATCATAGAAACATAGAAAAGATCATAGAATTGTTTGGTTGGAAGGGACCTCAAAGATCGTCTAGTTCCAACCCCCCTGCCATGGGCAGGGACACCCTCCACTAGACCAGGTTGCCCAAAGCCCCATCCAACCTGGCCTTCAACACTTCCAGGGATGGAACCTCCACAACCTCTCTGGGCAACCTGTTCCAGTGCCTTACCACTCTCACAGTAAAGAATTTATTTCTAATATCTAATCTAAATCTACCCTCCTTCAGTTTAAAGCCATTACCCCCTGTCCTATTACTACACGCCCTTGTAAAAAGTTCCTCTCCAGATTTCTTGTAGGCCCCTTCAGGTACTGGAAGGCTGCTGCAAGGTTTCCCTGGAGCCTTCTCTTCTCCAAGCTGAACAATCCCAACTCTCTCAGCCTGTCCTCATAGGAGAGATGCTCCAGCCCTCTGATCAACTTTGTGGCCCTCCTCTGGACTCTCTCCAACAGCTCCATGTCTTTCTTGTACTGGGGACCCCGGAGCTGGACACAGTACTCCAGATGGCATCTCTTGAGAGCAGAGTAGAGTGGGACAATCACCTCCCTCGACCTGCTGGTCACGCTTCTTTTCATGCAGCCCAGAATACGGCTGGCTTTCTGGGCTGCAAGTGCACATTGCTGGGTCATGTTGAGCTTCTCATCAAGCAACACTACCAAGTCCATAGGGGGCCTCATCTACTTGGTCTTCCTGCTTGGTGGCCTGTAGCAGACTCCTGCTATGATGTCACCTGTCCCTGCCCTCCCTTTAAACCTGACCCATAAGATCTGGGTCGGCTCCTCCCCCATCCCCAGGCAGAGCTCCATGCATCCAGCTGGTCATTGACATAGAGGGCAATAGCCCCTCCTCGTCTCCCCTGCCTGTCCTTCCTAGAGCCTGTATCCTTCCATCCCAACACTCCAGACATAGGAGCTGTCCTACCATGTCTCTGTGATGCCAATAAGATCACAGCCCTGCAGACGTGTGCACGTCTCTAACTCCTTTTGTTTATTCCCCATGCTCATGTGTTTGCACAGACGCATTTAAGTTGGGTCCCCGATGAAGCTGACTGACTGGCTAGAATTCATTTGTGCTGCATTTCTGGTGTTCTTCTGCTGACCTGTGATCCTTCTCCTGGCTCTGGGCCTGGAGTCCAGCGTTCTAGCAGAATAGTGCTGTCCCTGTCCCTGAATAGTGCCTATCGTTCTGGCAGAATAGTGCTGCCAAAACCATTTCAGTTTCTCCTAATACAGGTACAGTTCACTTTTTCTTACAAGCTCTAATTAGACTACATGATACCTAAACTTTCCTTCAAAATACGTGTTAGATATCAGTATCTGTAAGGGATCATTTCTGGCAGGAGGTGTCGAGTGGATGCACAAAACAAGATGACGGTCAGTGTTGGACTGCCAGCAAAGAGTAACATGGATTCTTGTTGTGGGCATATAAGGAAGTGACTTATCTGAGACATTGACTTGCAGTGGACAGCAAAGCAAGCAGCACCGTACGTTAATGGAACGCTGATTAGATGTTGTGTATGCTGCCAGGGTAAGCTAGTCATGAGAAATTATACCATTAGCTGGTGAAATGTAGACCAATGTGAAGTGTGGATGAGAACACACACAGCAGGGAGGGGAGAATGATGTTTCATATAAACACACAGGTGAAAGCGGTAGAGTGAGAACACAGCTTGTTTGTTCATCAGTGTAAGAGTTGTACATCTGATAGCTGCATCTGCCACTCTTGGCCTCCGTCAGCACTTTGAAGGGCGAAAGATGTCTGATTGAATTAAAATGCTATT